>PVJS01012057.1:33000-44643 GCA_004027185.1 Glis glis | reverse complement strand
CGGAACGGAGGCGGGGGGGGGAGGGACACCAAGAGCTGTGTGCAGTATGTTAACACCAAACTGATACTCATTGTGATGTGAGACTACAATGCACAAATAAAAACATAAAAAAAGCAAATGTTCCACAGCCTCAGTAACTTAGTGAGACCCTCAGCAACCTAGTAAGACAGACCTTGTTTCAAAATAAAAAATAAAAAGGGCTGGGGTGTAGCTCAGAAGTAGAATGCACCTGGGCTCAAATACACACACACACACACACACACACACACACACACCCCTAGCAAATGTTCCAGTAAATCTTTACTCTATAAAATGGAAAATAACAAATATAAATTAACTTTCTTTGGGGGGGTCTTTTCTAACTTACTCTCCGATGTTGGAGCCACTGCAGAATTTCCTAGGTGTACATTTGCTATAGAGTGCCAGGCTTTGTGCACTTGAAGAGACTAAAGCTACTGCAGCATGTGTAAAATTTAAGTCCTGAGATGTGGAACCTCCGTTAAGGGAAGCTGCAATTGGTGGGAGTTTTGTTTGACACTCCATGGGGCAGAGTGTGAAGACAGGAAACAAGTCTATACCAGGGATCACTTTAAAAACCAAGACAAACAGCAATAGGCTCCTAGTATGTATCTTGGGATCAGCCTATATTCAACCTTAATCTCTTATACCTTTGACGACAGCAACAGTATGAAGAAAAACTGGCATCAGAATGATAATTTCATTCAGAAAACAAGCATTCACTCATCCACAGTCACACACTAGGGCCTGAAAATAGATCAGACTCCTTAGAGCAAGACTGTAGATATCCAGGCTTCTCTCACTAACCTTATGCTGTCCAGATCATTAATGGAGATTTTGTACACATTGAATTGGTATCTCTACCAGATGCAGATAGGCAGATGGCACTAATAAGCATAATCACAGTTTTATTCAAAATTATAATAGCAACTACAATTTATTGAGCTCTTAGTCTACATCAGTTACTATGCTAAAACTTTATACAATTTATCTAATCCCTTTCAAACACTCAACAATAAAAGGTACAGTTGGCCCTCATATCAGGGTAGAGGTGGGTTTCCACATATCACAATTGTCCATTCAAGCCAACTGAGGATTGAAAATGGTTTTTAAAAACTGAATCTATGCTGGGCATACTGGTACAAACCTGTAATCCCGGTATTTGGGAATCTGAGACAGGAGGACTGCAAGTTTTTTTTGTTTTTGCTTTTGTTTTTGTTTTTGTTTTTGTTTTTGTTTTTGTTTTTGTTTGTAGTACTGGGGATTGAACCCAGGGGCATTCTACCTCCAAGCTACATCCCCAGCCCTATTTTTTATTCTTTATTTTGAAACAGGGTCTCACTAAGTTGTGGAGAGCCTCACTAAGTAGCTGAGGCTGGCTGCCAACCCAGATCCTCCTGCCTCTGCCTCCCAAGTACTGAGATTACAAGTGTGTGCCACCATGCCAGGGTAGGACTGCAAGTTTGAGGACAGCCTTAGCAGCGTAGTGAGGTAGTGAGGCCGTCAGCAATTTAGCAAGACCCTGTTTCAAAAATAGAAAATAAAATAGGGGTGAGAGTTGTAGGTCAGAAGTAGAATGCCAAGTACCACAACAAAACAAAACAAAAAAAATCATCTGTACTGAATATGTATATATTTTCTTCTGGTCATTACTCCCTAAAATTACAATAACAACTATTCATATAGTATTTATATTGTGTTATATACTATAAGTAATCTAGAGATGATCTAAAATATATGTGAAGATGTGACTTGATTATATGTACATTATATTCATTTGATATGAAAGAGGAGCTTCTATATATACTGGTATCTGCTGAGGGATCCTGAAACCAATCTGTCACTACCTGCATGGCATAGATAAGAAAACAGATGCTTGGGGAGATTGGAAAGGCAAGGATGTGGGGAAATAGGAACTTTTATACACTGTTGGTAGAACTACAAATTAGTACAACCACTATGGAGATCAGTGTAGAGGTTCCTCAAAAGACTAGAACCATTTGATCCAGCCATACCACTCCTCAGTATCTTTCCAAAAGAATTCAAGTCAGAATATTATAATGATACATGCATACTTATGTTTATAGCAGCACAATTCACAATAGAAAAATTATGGAACCATGACTACAATGCACCAATAAAAACATAAAAAAAAATAGGGCCGGGGTTGTAGCTCGGAGGTAGAACGCCCCTGGGTTCAATCCCCGGTACTGCCAAAAAAAAATTTTATTTTTAACAGTTTTTTGGGGGGAAAATAAAAGAAAAATTAAGGAACCAACCTAGGTGTATGTCACCAAATGAAGGAATAATGAAAATGTGGCATATATACGCAGTGGAATTTTACTCAGCCACAAAGAACAACAAAATTATGTCATTTGCAGGAAAATGGATGGAACTAGAGAAAATTATGCTAAGTGAGATTAGCCAGTCTCAGAAAGTCAAGGGTCAAATGTTTTCTCTCACATGTGGAAGCTAGAGAGAAAATAGGAAACAAAAGATACTTCAGATAAGTGAGGAGAGAGACCAGTAGAATAGTAGAAGGGGGTGGGGAGGGGAAACTGAAAGAACTGATAGAAGAAACAGTTCAAATTTTTGCTGTGCCCACGTGTGAAGGTGTCACTACCAATCTCACCGTTATGTATGGGGAGGGGTGGGTAGTGGGGTGGGAGCTGAAGGGAAACAGACCTAGAACTGTGGGCATGTTTGTATGACTTTGAACCTCACTAGATGTACAATTGCAATGCACCAATAAAAGTATAAAAAAAAAAGAAAATTGGTCAGAAAAGTAGAGCTAAGAACTTCCAGAACCATAATCAAAATTAAGGTTGCTGGACTCTAGAGTCTGGGCTCTCCAGGAGAATTTGTCAACATACATGTGCATACTTATTAGCAGCCGAAGAATGGGGAAGAACGAGTTAGGAACTGCTAAAACAAAAGTGATGCCCGATGATAAATCCTTCCTTTTGTTAATGTCTTTCTGTAAAGGATGGTGACAGAATTGGCGCGTCCACTGTGCCTTATGCAATCTTCTCCTACGCTGGCTTGATACTTCATGATGGCAAGCAGCCACCGAAATGTCATCACCACTCCTAGTGAATGAGCTCCCAACCTGCATTTGGCAGGTTAGGACATGCCAGGACACGGGGAGCAGAAAATCAGCCAGAGAGAGATGCTCTTCCTTTATGTGAAAGGCCAGAATATATTTTGATCAGAAATGCCAAAGCCTCCGCTTACATATAAATTGAAGAAAAGACAATTCACTGAAAAGATATTATGCTATCATCTCACAAAGAATTAAAGATCAGGCTGCAGGAAAGTATGAATGCATCCAGAACTCAGGAAAACATCAGCTCAGATGCTGTCATGATTCCCTGTCTCGTTGGCCTCTGCTTTTCTCTGTGTCCTCTTCCTTGTGCTTTCTTGCTTCGGAGAGACTGACTGTTATCTACAAGGTGGAGAAACGTGGCAGCTAAGGGTTCCTGATTATGGTATCTTTGAACAGCTTCAAATCCACTTCAAGTTCTCCGGAAAGAACATTGATCGGCCCTGTTTAGGAAGGCAGGAAGGCACCCACCCAGAATAATTAATTACAGGCTTGTTTTTCATTTTTTAGGGTTTGAATTAAGTCCAACTCCAGAGTTGAAACACTAGGGAGTGGGGCTAACCCTGTCTAGATGTGAAGCAGCGCTGAAGTCCCTGCAGGCAAAAGCCAATTGCCTTCTTGTGTGGCTCTCTGGGACCTCTAAAACTGGGTGTCTCTAATAGATGCCACGACCTCCCACCCACCAGCAGCACCATTACAGGGAATGGTCACAACCCATCACTCTCCTGCCTGTGATTCTGGCATAAGCTCAACGTGCGACAGCAAAACATTACATTTGCCATTTTCCTAAATGTTCCTATGAGACAAGTTGGCTGACTTGTCTATCAAAAAAAAGAAGAAGAAAGAAGAGGAAGAGAAAAAAAATAAAGGCATTTGACACCTGAAAGAATAAAAAAGAACAAGCAAGGTATAGTAGTAGTTGTATGCCTGGTGAGACTCAGAGCATAGACACTAGCAGTCCTCTGCCCTCCCTTACCTCCCTCCTTTCTCCTCTCCTTCCCTCTCATTTTCCTTTCTTTCCTCTCCCTTGCCCTGCAATGGCTCCCTGAATTTTTTGAGCTTCTTTTCTCTACCATGTCGAAGTTGTCACAATTATAAAAAGAACTATTCCTTCCACTTTCTTAATTGTAAGTGATCCTGAACAGTGTTTAAAAATTGCTGAAGACCTGGGAAAGAAGATCTTTAGACTAGTCGACAAAGTATTAATATTTAAAGCCATTAGGTTACTTCTGAATTGGTTAATTAGCATGGTTACCTTATTTTCCATAAGAAAGAAGACTGAACAAATGTACCACACATTTTTGTTCCTCTGGGACCTATTAAAATACATGGGCATTTAACTTCTGCAAGATAATAACGTTGCATGACAATGTCATCCTGACAGGAACACTAAACATCTCTATGAGAATACTCTGCAGATTTCTTAATGCATAATCAAAATTATTGTCACCTAATTAGAATATGCTTTGGAACATGAACTGAAGGATAAACTAGTAAAATAAGAAAAGAGGGGAAATCAATGTGCTTTTTCTGAAGC
This sequence comes from Glis glis, assembly GCA_004027185.1. Classification (NCBI taxonomy): domain Eukaryota; kingdom Metazoa; phylum Chordata; class Mammalia; order Rodentia; family Gliridae; genus Glis; species Glis glis. The sequence continues at coordinate 39,985 of PVJS01012057.1, read as the reverse complement.
AGGAAGCCTGAGAGAACAGGCAGTAGAAGATCTTTGCTGATCTAGCAAAAGCTCTGGGTGCGTGATATATTATGATGTTGCTAGGCATTTATACTTCAGGCCAATAAAAAAAGTAATCATTGAGGAAAATGTAGTAACCTTGGTTCGTGTAATAGTGTTAAAATATAACTTTCATACACTCTTGGTTTCCTGCCCATATGCAAGATTTGTCTAAGCTAAAAAATGCCACGGTAAGAAATACAATCCAAAGCAAGCTGTGCATTTCCACTGCATCAGGGTTTTACCTAATTAAATACTACTTTGAGATTCCCAACAAGCCAAGAAAATAACAGAGAATTCTTAAGATGCCAAAGAGATTGGCAGTCCCATGACCCGGTTTATTATAATCAGTGCCTAATGAATGGCTATTTATTTTCCTAGCAATATCACTTGGAGTGAGGTTAAGTCACTTGGTTATATTTTTCCATGTTCTCCATTGTATTAAAAATACATTGTGCTAGATGCCTGGTGCTGGTAAAATTTACTCTATCTGCACATTTGACCAGACAAGTGCTTTGGACATACTGAGAAGCATTTCTCTAAGTGTCATGACATGACCTACCTCCAATTTACATGCAGACCAGTTGCCAAGGACCCAGCTGTAGCAGGGGGTCACGGGGCAGGTTTTCTGCTGGGTAAGCTCTGTGGGGCATGGCCGTCCTTCTCCTTGGGTTGGCATAATGATAAATCGAGTCCGGCTCATTCGACCTAAAATGATAAGGGAGGTGTCAGCTTTTCAGTTAGAGTTTGTCTTGGAAAGGAAATTGGATAGAATATTGTCTTCCATATGTAAGTCTTCATTATACTACACCAAGCTCTGTGCTGTGTCCCACTTTTAGTTTTCTGCCATCTTAATTTAGATTTCTATAGACGCAGGCTATCTACATCTTCATAATGCTTTAAAGGATCCAAAATTCTACCTGTCATCTACTTCTCTAGTCTTCATACATTAAAACTCTGTATTGTTGCCAAATAGACTGATTCTATAAACATTTATTGAATGCTAATTTATTTAGCAAATATTTATTAATTAAGCTCCAGTATAATCAAGACATTTTTCTGTTTCCTAGCTGTAGTGGCAACATTGCTAGATGTGTCTTGTGCCCTCACAGATCTAAGAGTTTGGGCCCCGATTACAAATATTAAATAAAATAGAGAAATTTGAATCTTTTTTTCTGTTAGGTTCTAAATTAGTAAATAAGGTAAGAATCTCACATAATCCAAATTACTCTAAAATTCTAAATTACTAAAAAAAATTACTAAAATTGCCAGGCATAGTGGTGCATGAATGTAATCCCAGTACTTGGAAGGCTGAGACAAAAAAAAATTGAAAGTTTAAGTCCAGCCTTAGCAACTCAGTGAGATCCTCAGCAACTTAGCAAGACCCTGTTTCAAAACTAATATTTTTTTGAAAGGGAGGGTAAACATATCATTTTTCTTTTCTTTTTTTTTTTTTGCGGTACCGGGGATTGAACCCAGGGGTGTTCTACCTCTGCGCTACACCCCCGGCCCTATTTTTTTATGCTTTATTTTGAAACCGGGTCTCACTAAGTTGCAGAGGGTCTCACTAGGTAGAGAGAGAGAGAGAGAGAGAGAGAAAGAAAGAGAGAGAGAGAAAGGGAGAGAGAGAGAGAGAGAGAGAGAGAGAGCTGAGGCTGGCCGCGAACCCAGATCCTCCGGTCTCCACCTCCCAAAGTACTGGGATCACAAGCGTGCGCCACCACGCCCGGCTCATTTTTCTTTTATTGATGCATTATAATTATACATCATACTGAGGTATAGAGTGATAAGAATACACATGCACACAACTCGTGGAGCATTTCCCTCCAGGTCCTAACCCCTCTCTCCCGCTTCCTCGTACATGTCTTTGAGATTGGCATTGGGAGTTTACTATACGTACAGAGCATTATTTCAACTGTTACCTTCCGTATGTCTCTATTCCTTCTTCTCCCTCCCATAAACCCATTACTCCACTAGAGTCTCTGCTTCTCTATTTGAGGTTAACCTTCCTTCACAATTTCTATCTAACTTCCACATATGAGAGAAGGTATACAACTATTCGCTTTTTGATACTGGCGAATATTGCTTAACATAATATTCTCAAGTTCCATCCATTTTCCTGCAAATGACATAATTTTGTTCTTCTTTATGGATAAGTAAAATTACTCACAGTTTTGTGATCCATTCATCAAAAACTAATTTTTTTTTAAAAAGAGGATTAGGGTAGAGTTCAGAGGTAGAATGTACCTGGGTTCAATTCCCAGTACCCCACAAAAAAACCCCACAAAAATTACTTATAATTAATTACATAAAAATTGCTAAAGAACCTTAAATTACTCTAAAAATAGAAAGGTGTCACTAGGAGGCCCCAATAGTATTCCTCAATTAATAAAATTCAACATGGCAAATTTTCCTAGAGATTGAGGGCCAATTTCTTCCTTCACTGAACACATGAAAAAACTTGTTGGCTTATGTGAAGGAACCATGATGTTTAAAAAAACATATATTCAAATACTAGTATTCCATTCCACAGTGAAAGTTGGTTAATAAAAATGGCTGAGGCAAGAACAGGCGCCCTCGTTGTCTTATGACCACTCCTGGCATTAGATCAGAAGCTCAAACGGAATAGTGCACAGGATGAGCTACACTATTAAAATCAATCTCTCTCTCTCTCTCTCTCTCTCTCTCTCTCTCCTCTCTCTCCCTCTCCCTCCTCTTTCTATTTTTCTCCCCTCTCCCTCTCTTTCATACTCTTACCCCTACTTGCTTTTTTTTTTTACTGAGGAGATACTAAGTGTATTTAGCTTAATTACTATAATTTATCTGTCAATATGCTGTGAATATGATGCCCTTCCACTGCTATTATAAAATTAATTATGTCACTGTATTTGTGAGAAATATTAAAGAGAAAACAGGGGGTTCTTTGGGAGCATGTAATGAAGTGGCTGTCATATTCTGGAAGAAATCAGAGATCATTCTCCTGAGAGGTTGAACTTGAAGCAGAAATCTGAAGGGCTGCAGGGCAGACAGTGTGCAGAGATGGTGCCACTTGAAGAGATCATGAGATGTGAGGGAGATGACACATCTAAGGACCTGACAAGGACCAGTGTAGGTGGGACAGAGAGCATGAGGAAGAGAGGAGCTTGAGAAAGTGCTGCTAAGGCTACGAAAGGTGAGGTCTGTTAGTTGATACCAAAGTATCTATATTTATATCCTAAGAGAAAGGCAAGTCTAGTGGTGACTTCTCTTCACAGAATTCATGTGCAAGCCCTAGATAGGAATAATTATCAGATGTCCTCGAGCTTAGTGAAAAGTGAGGATAACTCACACTTCCAGAGGACCAGACCTCTTACTGTTTACCAAATATTATCATAGATTTGGTAGTAAACTAATTCTCTCTGAGAAGATCTTTGAAGAAAACTAGGAACTTCTAATCAATGCACTCTCAATCTCTTGAGGTTCAGGCTTCTGTCCCTATTATGGTAATTCATATACATTAAGTCCTAATTGGATATTTGTTTAATTCATATTTTTAAAATTGAACATGATATTATGTTCCCTGAAATGTTTGATAATATAATAACATCAATAATATTTGAGCTGGTTTCATAGGCTAGGCAATATTCTAAATACGTATATGACTGACTGATTCATTTATTCATCAGAACAAACTTGGAGGAAAAATCTGTTCTTTTATCATGTTGTAGATGAGACAAGTGAGGTGCAGGGAATTAAAGTCACTTGTCTGAAGTCAAAACACTAGCAAGTAGCAGAACAGTATTCAACCCAGGATGTTTGCTCCAGAGACTGATGTATCAACCAGGCTTCTGGGTAGACACAGACAAGAGAGCAAGGATGGCTAGACAGCTAGGTATTTTAGGGGAAGCACCAAAGGAATTTTGGATAGCATTAATGCTATCATGTATTAATGATAGATAATGTGGGATTTCAGAATCTAACCATTCTGTATGCTTGCATACCAAGCTCCTGTGAGGGCTACATGTGTTTGGATAGATGTTTTCACCAGCATTGCTTAAATCAAGTCACAGGTCAGACAACATTCATATGAATTGTTTTCTCCACCTAATGAATACATTTGGCACAAGATTGTACATTAATTATTGCTTGAATATTCCTTAGTTTTAACTTTTATGTTTATTGTCTTGACCTAAATGCCTATTACCCTAATGCCATTACAACTGCACTATTTTCTATCCATCTTTGTAAGAAAAGTGACGATATGGTGCCCCTTTTATGACATCCAAAGAGGCTCTAGTTCATCTTTATCAAATAACTTGGAGCTTGTCCTTAAATTGATGGCATGCTGATGGTCAGTATTTTAGAATCATTTTATTTATTTTTATTGAAATTACAGATATTTTCTGCTGGACATAAAGCTGAAGGAAACCCAATAAATTTGATAGAAAAAACAGGGCTATTTTTTTTCAATATACCATTCATTGGAAGCATAGCCATATGATTTCTCTATCTTTTACTATCCAAACACAAAGATATGAAACTGGAGAATATTATGCTAATTGAGATTAGTCAGTCTCAGAAAGTCAAGGGTAATATGCTTTCTGTCATTTTGTGGAAGCTAGAGAGAAAACAGGAAAAATAAGGAACTTTAAATAATGAAAAGAAATATTTGTATAGTAGTGAAGGGGGTTAGGGGAGAGTGTTAGGGAGGGGAAGAGGGAGGACTGGGGAAGGAAATAGCTCAAATAATACTGTGGCAATATGTGACAGTATTACTACCAATCTCACTAATGCAGGTGGAGAGGGAGGAGGAGGGAACAGAGTGGGATATGGAAGGAAACACACAAAAAACTATGTGCATGTATGTTTTTAACACAGTAAGCTTCATTATGATGTATAATTGTAAAGCACCAATAAAAATTTTTAAAAAGATCTTCAAATAATGATTATTATTACTATCAAGCATATTTTTTAAACCAAGGAGCACATAATAAATCTATATTTTGAAGTATCTTGTCCTTTTTAATTGGTTTATATTAAAGTTCAACAAAAAGTATTGCTAATAAAGGCATGAAAATGTAAAGGAAAACTACTAGTTGTTTCCGAAGGCTCTTGATGTCTTCTAGTAAGTTCCTTTTCTTTTAAGTCAAGGTTATTTTGCTTAAGTTAAATAACCAGAAAAAGTATCCCTCAAATTAAAGACTCTTACAGATTCTGAAGTTATAAATTGAAACATGGAGCAAAATGAAATGCAAATATATCTACATGGAGCCCAACTCCTCTAGCAGAAGTGGTTAAATACAATCTGGGATTCCACACCTCGGATTGGATAGAATATTTAACCACACCACTCTCAGAAATGGTTATTCTTTTATGGACCCCAGAAAGCAGGATCCTGGACAAACTTTTTTGTGATAGTGGATTTTGATGGAAGAGTGAAAACAGTAGAGGCTATGTCAAATTAAAAGTATTTAAAATTATGATGTGAATAGAACATAATTGGAAAGGGATTTTAAAATAGCTGATGTATGGTGTAAAGAATCCTGGACATGGAATCAAATGTCTGTAGTTGGAAATAGTTCTTTCAAATAAACAGCTAGAAAATGATGTGACTACATAAAAGTAATTTAACTTCTTTCAACATGAATTTCCTCCTCTATGAAATAATAGCAAGCAAAGAGATTGAAACAGCAATAAAGAGCCTACCATCAAAAGAAAAACCCAGGTCCAGATGGATTCCCAAGCCAAATTTTATAAAACCTTTATAGAAGATCTAATCCTAATACTTTACAAACTATTCCATGAAATAGAGAGAGATGGGATTCTCCCAAACACATTCTATGGAGCCAGTATCAATTAGTACCAAAACCAAATAAAGAAAGCTCAAGAAAAGAAAATTACAGACCAATATCATTGTTGAACTTAGATGCAAAACTTCTAAACAAAATACTAGCAACACACATTCAAAAACACATCAAGAAAATTATACACCATGACCAAGTTGGGTTCATCCCAGGGATGCAAGGTTGGTTCAACATATGAAAAACAATACATGTAATTCACCACATAAACAGAACTAAGGACAAAAATCACATGATCATTTCAATAGATGCTGAAAAAGCATTCAACAAAATCCAACACCAATTCATGTTTTAAAAAAAACTGCAGAGAATTGGAATAGAAGGAATTTACTTCAACATCACACAAGCAATACACACTAAACCCACAGCCAACATCATATTGAATGGGGAAAAACTGCAGGAATTCCCTTTAAAATCAGGAACAAGACAAGGATGCCCACTATCACCACTTTTTTTCAATATAGTACTCGACTCTAGCCAGAGCAATAAGGCAAGAGAAGGAAGTCAAAGGGATACAAATAGGAAAAGAAGAACTGAAATTATTTCTATTTATAGATGACATGATCCTATATTTAGAAGACCAAGTAAATTCAACCAAAAGACTTTTAGAGCTGATTAACAAATTCAGCAAAGTATCGGAATACAAAATTAATCTAAAAAAATCAGTAGCTTTTCTATATGCCAACTATGAATCCACTGAAAAAGAAATCCAGAAAACAATTCCATTCACAATAACCTCAAAAACAATAAAATATTTAGGAATAAATCTAACCAAGGAAGTAAAAGACCTCTACAATGAAAATTATAAAACACTAAAGAAAAAAATTGAAGATTTTAGCCGGGCGTGGTGGCGCACGCTTGTAATCCCAGTATTTTGGGAGGCGGAGACCGGAGGATCTGGATTCGTGGCCAGCCTCAGCTCTCTTCAGCTCTCTCTCTCTCTCTCTCTCTCTCTCTTTCTTTCTCTCTCTCTCTCTCTACCTAGTGAGGCCCTCCGCAACTTCGTGAGACCCGGTTTCAAAATAAAGTATAAAAAAAATAGGGCCGGGGGTGTAGCACGGAGGTAGAAGGTCCCTGGGTTCAATCCCCGGTACCGCAAAAAAAAA
>PVJS01012057.1:0-32900 GCA_004027185.1 Glis glis | reverse complement strand
AAAGACTCAAAATAGCCAAAATAGTTCTCAGCAATAAGAACCATGTAGGAGGCGTCACAATATCTGACTTCAAACTATACCATAGAGCCATGGTAATAAAAACAGCATGCTATTGGCACAAAAGCAGACACATACACCAATGGAGCAGAATAGAAGATTCAGAAACAAATCCACACACTTACAGCCAATTGATTTTTGACAAAGGAGCCGAAATAATATGCTAGAAAAAAAGTGAGCCTTCTCAACAAATGGAGTTGGAAAAACTGGTTATCCATATGCAGAAAAATGGAAGTAAATCTCACCTTCTCACCCAATATAAGAGTCCACTCAATATGGATCAAAGACCTGGAAATTAGACCAGAGACTTTTCAGTTTCTTGAAGAGGGCATAGGACCAATGCTCCAACATATAGGTATGGGTAAAAACTCCTTAATAACACCGCAAAGGGACAAGAAATTAAAATAAGGATTAATATGTGGAATTGCATTAAACTTAAGAGCTTCTGTGCAGCCAAGGAAACTATCAAGAACCTTAAAAGAGAGCTGACAGAAGGGGAGATCTTTGCCAGCTACTCCTCTGATAGAGGACTGATATCTAGAATATACAAAGAACTCAAGAAACTCACTGCCAAAATAGTAATAATAATAATAACCCAATAAAAATGGGCAAGTGAACTAAAGAGACACTTCACAAAAGAAGAAATACAAATGGACAATAAATATACGAAATAATTTTCAACATCAGTAGCAATCAGAGAGATGCAAATCAAAACTATGCTGAGATTTCACCTAACCCCAATTAGAATGGCAATCATTAAAAACACAAACAATAATAAATGCTGGTGAGGATTTGGAGAAGCAGGACCTCTGATACATTGTTGGTAGGATTTCAAATTAGTGCAATCACTTTGGAAAATAGTGTGGAGGGTCCTCAGAAGAATAGGAATGAACCTACCATATGACCCAGGTATACCACTCCTGAGTATCTACCCAAAAGAAATGAAACTAGACTACCATAGTAATGCATGCATATCTATGATTATAGTTGCACAATTCATAATTGCCAAACTATGGAACCAGCCTAGGTGTCCATCAATAGATGAATGGATTACAAAATCATGGGATATATACACCATGGAATTCTACTTAACCATAAGGAAGAACAAAATTATGTCATTTGTAGGGAAATGGATGGAACTGGAGAATATTATGCTCAATGAGATTAGCCAGTCACAAAAAGTGAAAGTTCAGATGTTTTCCCTCATATGTGGAAGCTTGGGGGAAATTAGGACACAGGAGGGAATCCAGACAAAGGAGAAACCTTAGTGGAATAAGGGAGGTGACCTAAGTGAGGGAGGCGGGAAGGGGGAGAAAGACTTGAAGAGGGAAACGCTTCAATGGACATGATGTATATACACAGATTTCTCAACACCAATCATAATGTCATGCATAGGAAGGTGGGGTGGGGGAGAGAGTAGGGTGGGAACTGGGGGAGGGCTCACCGAGTGCTGTATGCATGTATACCTCTATCACTCTGAATTTCATCATGATGTATGATTACAATGCACCAATAAAAAATAATACTAAGAATACAAAAAGTCTTTATTATCTAACAATAATTCATATCATGGAAAAGTATCACTTAAAGTGAATCTATTTTATTTTATTTTATTTTATTATTTTATTTTATTTTATTGCAGTACTGGGATTGAACCCAGGGACATTCTACCTCCTGGCTATACCTCCAGCCCTATTTTATGTTTTTTTTTTTTATTTTGAAACAGGGTCTCACTAAGTTGCGAAGGCCTCATTAAGTAGTTGAGGCTGGCCACGAACCCGGATCCTCCGGTCTCAGCCTCCCAAGTACTGGGATTGTTAAAATATTTCATGTCAATTCCTAAAACTGGCCCTATAATAAACTTGTAATTGGAATTTAAGGCATGCTACCTAGTCCTTCCTAAATTCTATTGGGGTTTATTATATTAAATTCATGCAACTATGAAATTTGTATTTATTCAGCCAGGTGCCAACCTGCTAAATCCTTTACACTCCAGCCTGGACCTCTTCTGCCCTCAGAGTAAGAGTGAAGCCTGTTGCCATACATAGCCTCGTGTTCCCAAAATGAAAGTGGAGGAATTTCCTGTCTACTCTGGACTGCTTTAACTTGGGTTTAGGTTTTTCAATAAAAAAAGATGCATCCCTAGGCATCTATTGGAACCTGAATTCAATGGTAAATGTGGACAATATGCCTAATGAGCAATGCCAATAAGATGAAGGAACAGAAGCTGACTTTTTCTACTCATGCACTCCTTACAAAATGTTCCCAGTTCAGTACAGACATAAATTACAGTTGGGTGGGTTTGCCATTTGCTAGCAATGCTCCTCTTGGAGCAATCTTTCTTTTGGGGGGGGAATACTGGGACCTCATTATAAGCAACAATGACATTAGGCTTACTAACTATCAAATTAGCAATAATAACTTGCCATGAAGGAAAGAGAATTGCATGGCAAGACTTCCAAGAAAAAGTAATCCAGATAGTGAGGTGGCATGCTAGTTGTAAAAAAAAAAAAGCAAAACAGAAAGGCCAGCCCTGGTGCTTGATCTGGGCTACTTGCACTGAACTCAGGAGTGGTCAGACAGCACACCAGGATTCTACTGACAAGGTCCATGTGGGAAACTTTAAACATTTAAAGAAATGTCAAAACAGGTTATATATTTGTCAAGATTTGTCACACAGAAATAAAGTGAACAGAAACATTTTTCATTCAAAAATCTGTCCCCTAGGAAAATAAAGGGGGTCAAATGCACTGTTTCCCTACTTTGACCATACTTTCAGATCCAAGTAGCCAACCACCATGTCCTTTCCAGTGACATGCCTTAACAATCATTCTTTGGTGACCCTGACACATAGTCATTGAGTTAGCTAAGGGTTATATATTGGATAACTCTAGACAATTTGAATATGCTTCTGACAGACAATGCACACTATACACACACAGAAGGGGTGATGGAAAAGGAAACACAGGAGTAATAGAAAGAACATTGCAGAAGATATGGAGATACCTATTCAACTTCAAATAGTTCACTGAATAAAATATCTGAGCAATTCACATGAATATATCTATCAATTCTCATGTACTATATGTACATAAACACAATAAAAGCAGTATGTGAAATGACTCAAAGCTTCTAGTATTCTTATAAATATTATAATTGCCGGCTAGCTTTCCACCGGGGCATTATTTCTTTTAAATATGAACAGGACTTCCAAAGTGTGTGTGCAATCATGGGCAGGATTTGGTCATTCAGAAGCCGACATCTACTAGGAACAGGATAGCATGTCACTGAACTCAAGTTAATGATGGTCTTTCCTGCTGTGCTCCCCAAATTTGAGTTATTGTATAAAATGTTTCTACTTGCAACTGTTTCCTCCTATAGATTGATTCTTAAGCTTTTGGCACCTGCTACCTACTATCAGTCAGTCGTAAACGCTAGCAGATGTGAAAATAAATGAAGCAGGGATACAGACAAAACCTCATTAATAGATGGTTATGTTCAATCTATTAATTAATTTTAGCCATCGATGTCTCTGGTTTAGAGCAGTTTATTTTACAGTAATTTTGGTAATTGTGAAATTATTCCTCCCTATTGTGGGAGAGACTAAATTATTTGAGTGATTACAATATTCTCTGACGTACAGACAATACAGTATATTCTTGCCAAGCTCTTTTCTCTTCCATAACCTGCTTTCTTCACTTTCCTTTACCTAAGAGTAACTCCTCCTCCTCCCTGCATCTCATTCCCATGCTGTGCCAAATAAATCACTTCAACAGAACCTGTCTCAGGCTGTGCTTCAGACATAGCTATTAATATTCTTACTTAATACATGAAAAACTGAAGCTCGGAGAAGTTAAATAACTTTTGCAAAATCACAGTTTGAAAGATTGGAACAAAGGTTTGCCTTACTCAAAAAGCATAAGATCCTGAGCATGGTGGCTGATGCCTGGAATCCCAGGACTTGGGAGGCCACGACAGGAGGATTGGAGGTTTGAGGACAGCCTCAGCAATGTAGTGAGACCCTGAGCAACATAATGAGACCCTGTTTTATCAAAAAAAAAGGAAATAATTGGGGGGGTATAGCTCAGAGGTACAATACTCCTGGGTTCAATCAATCCCCAGTAACACACACACACACACACACACACACACACACACACACACGTGTGTGTGTGTATGTGCACATGTTATTTCCAATAACTATTCTCGTTATGCATAATCAGATGCTATGATTTAGTTGCTAGGCCACTTGAATAACTTTGGGAATTGCAGTTAGGCCTCCCTTATGCAGCAAATGTGTTACCTGTATTCATATACTTCATATTTGTCTTTATTTGCTTTTGGCTACATCAGAATGAATTTTTTAAAACAACAGAAAGTCTGATTGCATAAAAATATACAATGCTTTGGAGATCTTTATACTGGATATATACTAAAAATGGTTAAAACTATACTTTTCACTTAACAAATAACTGGAATATTTAAGTACAAAATTTATTTTAACCATACACTCTGGCACACATGAATTTGGGATCAAGGTTATTTTCCAGTGTAACTGAGTAGAAGAAAACCGTAGTCCTGATCTGCAACCTAAAGCTATCTCTTAAGCACGTGTTTGGTATTGTTAGAGATGGTTGAATGTGGTCATGATTCTTCACTCGGAGTTACTGTCTGTAGTTTTCCCCTACAGAGGAATTCCTTAGCTTATCTGAAAATTGCCTCAGGTACCCAGGCACCTTTCATCTTAGAGAACACCCAGCTTAGGCAAGACAAATATTCCATAGGCCTTTCAGAGTAAAACTGACTCTAGTCTCAGCCAGAATCAGCTTTCTAGGAGGGAGGCTACTTACTTGAAGTAATAAGTCTCTCGTCTTAGACATTAAGATCAACTATGATGTTATAAGGGGTGTGACAGGTTTTCTTAGAGAAGAAAACTGAGCACCTTTAGCTTTGCATGGATATCAAGAACCCCATACTTCCAGTGGTAGAAACTGTTGGTTGAATGCATCGTAACTGCTCACCTCGAGTTCTAGTCTCACGATCACATTAGTCCCATTAGAAACTCCCAAAATTTGACACAGCACCGTGAATGCCTATAGACAGCAGAAATATCCTGATGAGGAGCCCCCCCCCGGGGGATGAATGCATGAGGAGAAGGTTAGAGAGAAGGATTTGGGCAATCAGGGAGCTACTTTTCCATTTTTTTTAGAGAAAACCATTAGAATCACACACCCCCTATCCATAAAAGTGACTGCTATATTCCTAGTAGATAGACTAGATATTATGCAACATTATTGAAGATGAGACAAGTATATATTTGGGAGACAAAATTCAGAAGGACTTATTAAAATATTAATATAACTTCTTGTTCCAATCTCAGATCCATTTTCTATGCTTATTCCTAGATAGATTGATAAATTAACAGCATTTTTATGAAGTAGTATCACACCCAACCCGGGGCCACGTACATAAGAGGTGATTACAGAATGTTAGAGAGAAAGGAGCATATAAGTGGACCAAATGGGGGCTCGGAGGCGCCCAGACCGGCTCAAACCTCGTCTCCTCAGCTCACAAGCTGCGTGACCCTGTGCAGGTTACTTAATTGCCTATCATCACTCTGTAAATTAGGCCTACACTTCATACGACTGTTATGAAAAATTACCAGCATACTCCTGCATTGATAATTGTGCCCTTGACCAGCAGATATTAAAAAAGTAATCACTCTAATCTTTCATAGATTAAAAAAAATAGTGTGAGTTCTGCGAAGGATAAGTGGGCAGTTCAAAAATCCTACAATGGCTACTGGGAAAGCAGCCTCTAAAACTCAGTTCTGCTTACCATCTGGCTTCTTATTCTCTTTCCATAGGAAAGAATTACGTGTTACAGTAAACAGGTTTGAATTGTTATAATCATCAAACTGTGCCCAATTAAAGATACCACATTGATCAAATTTTATTGTATACCAAAAAGGGAGGTTACTGAATTGCCCTTGAAATTAAAAAAAAAAAACTGGAAGTGAAAAAGTAGTAATGCTTTTATGGATCTAATACAAATTTTTTTTTCATTATGGGGTAGAATCGACAGAAAAATTATACACCATCTGAGAAACACAAGAGGCAGGCTGGATTGTATAGTATAGAAAAATATTACAAACTCATATACACTGAATTAAAAATATGAAACAGGAAAAATCATAGTCTGGAATTAATAACATTCTTAGAGTCTTCCTGGTTAAATAATAATCATGAATAATTCATGATATGCTAAATTTAGGGAGTTCTACATTCCACTGAACTGATGAAAATTGAATAGACAAAGAACATGACTAATCCAAATATTAAGCTCTTCTATTACAAGCTTTGATCTTTGAAATCTATCTAAAAAGATCCCTTAGTGGAAGCTTAGAATCAGCCTCTCTCTATACTGAAATAAATTGGATTCAAACTGTTCTGACCTTGAAATCTTTAACACAATTAGAAAGTGTATGTCAATCTTCAGGTGTACATTAAAGAGGCAATTCAGATGGTGGGAAATAGAGTACAAGCTCATTTCAAAATTTCCCCTTAGATCACTATAGTTCTGTGAGTTTGGTAGTGAAGCGTGGCTTGCTGGGTTTTGCCCAACAACTTGGTGAATTCACAAACAGAGGTAATTGTGTGAACTTCTGTCTCTGATACAGAAGTCTGCCCAGAGCTGCAGGTGCTGAAGTCTGACCTCCATGGAACTCACTTGCCCACTTTAATGAGATCGTGTAAACTATTATCTCTTCTAGTGCTCTCGGTCCCACTGTCACAACCAGGTGGGAAAAGAGAAAGTGGCTCAGACAAAAGACAGCTGCTGGCACGCTACTTAGAAGAGACAGCCGCGGATGTTTTCCAATGAGAGTCTCCACCCTTTTAGCTCCAGAACTGGGTCTCTCTTAAGGCATGAGCTGGTTTGTACCACACACTTCTGCTTGTGATGACCACTGTGTGCTTACTGTTTTCAGGCTCTGCTGTGTGCAACTAAAACATCAATTAAATATAGAATTCTAGTACTTTGGGAGGCGGAGACCGGAGGATCCGGGTTCGCGGCCAACCTCTCTCCTCTCTCTCTCTCTCTCTCTCTCCCTAGAGAGGCCCTCTGCAACTTCGTGAGACCCGGTTTCAAAAATAAAGCATAAAAAAATAGGACCGGGGGTGTGGCGCAGATTTAGAATGCCCCTGCGTTCAATCCACGGTACCGCAAAAAATAAATAAATAAATAAATATAGAATTCTCTCATTTTGGAAACATTATCATAGACCCCAGGGATCAGGGAAGAGTGATCAGTATAATAAGACCGGAGAAGGAAGGCTGGCTTGTGGGAGAAGTTTGGGGCTGCTGGGTTGTAATACAACCACAAAGACCCTCAGCACTATCCTGAGAACAGGTGCTTAAAAAGTCAAGGGCCAAGTATTCTTTCTCTCTCTCTCTCTCTCTCTCTCTTTCTTGCTCACTCGCTTGTGCACGCGCAGTAAAGATTGAACCCGGGGGTGTTCTACCTCTGAACTATATCCCCAGCCCATTTTAAAAACTTTTTGTTCTGAAAAAGGGTCTCACTAGGTTGCTGAGAGTCTTGCTAACTTGCTGAGGCTGCCCTCAAACCTACAATCCTCCTGTCTCAGCCTTCCAAGTACCGGGATTTCAGGCATGCACCACCATATCTGGCTTCTATTCCTCTTTGTACTGCTTAATTTATTTATTTATTCTGTGTGTGTGTGTGTGTGTGTGTGTGTGTGTGTGTGTGTGTGTGAGAGAGAGAGAGAGAGAGAGAGAGAGAGAGAGAGAGAGAGAGAAACTAGGGATTTAACTCAGGGGCATTTTACCTCTGAGCTACAATCTCAGCCCTTTTTATTTTTAATTTTGAAACAGAGTCTCACTAGGTTGTTGAAAGTCTTGCCACATTGCCGAGGCTCTCATCGAACCTGTGATCTTCCTGTCTCACCCTTCCAAGTACTGAGATTACAGGAGTGAGCCACCTGTTCATTTATTTATCCTTAAATTGAGGTCAGGTACAAAGAAGTGTAAGAAAAATACTCATCTTTATATCTGTGTCCCCAGGTCCTAACATAGAGCTATAAACAGCATGTAGGCAAAGAATGCTTGTGAGATTAAACACTGAGCAGCCTCGCAAAGAAAGCTCTAGTTCTAAGAGCTACAGCACTGCCATGTCATTCAACTTTGACATAAATAGTAATCACCTCTGCGGTGGCTGTTCTTTCCTCACTCCTCACTCTCCTACAAGATACTTGTAATTCTCCACCATTTTAGTTTCATCATAGCACTGCACACTTATTTTTGTGTTTACTTGTCTGTTTGCTTTCTGTCTTGTTCTTACCATGCAACTTTCCAGTAGACAAGGGCATTGTTTATCTGGGATCTTAGCTGTTCCATGCAAAGTATATTCTCTGCTCTGAGAGGATGAGTTGCACTCAGAAAGTATCCAATGAGCAGAGACACCATATAATTTATTTACCACATTTCCACTTTTGACAATGAAAGAAGACACCATTAGGTGCCAGGATAATAGGCATAAGATTTTAAACCTTTGTCAAATGAAAAAAAGGAACAACTAAGTATCTACACATTTAGGTGGCTATAGGTTTTATCAGATATCAGAATTATGGAATGCTGTTTAAACTGTATTATTGCATTCAGCAGTTCCGAAGATCAAGTCACTTAAAAGTCAAGAAAGGAATCCCCCAAAATTATCCTACTCAACTCTTAAAAACTAGCTAGAGGTGATTTATAATCACTTTCCTATTTATCTGCAAATGGACACTGTTTCGATGATTCCCAAGTGCTTTATGGAACTTGATTACGTGTAGTAAATATTCCTTCCCTAGTCCCTCTGTGCCTCAGTTCACCAAATGCCCTTTCTTATGAAATCTTTGTTTGATTGCTTATCTTTATTTCTTATTCTGAGGATTTGAGAAAGTGTAATTTAAACTCAGACTATAATTTCCTATACTTCTCCCACAGTGGGATTCAGATTTGGAAGGGCATTTTTGTTTCTAGTACATAAACAAGGTCTGATGAGTCTACAGCACTAATAGGACTGCTTGAAATATTAAGGTGATACTCTAATGCTAAGCATATGATTTGGGGTTTATTTGTCAGGTGGTGCATTGGAATACCATTTCAGAGACTTGGTTCAGTGGAAGAATTAGGACTTCTAGGCAAATATGATAAAATGGATTTTTGTTTTCTTGCATTGGACACATTGTTGGGTGATTATTGGGGCCTAAGAACTCACAGACTGAGGCAGAATGTGGGTGGGGAAGGGGCAGCTACTCCAGGGGCTGGCTGCCTTTAAGCTCTCAATCCAGTCTGCGAGCTCTTCCTGCCCCTTGAGTTTTCTCCTACAGTTCAGAACCATCTGGGCAAGGACAAATGTTAACTGAAATTTTTCCAAAGTGCCAAGTAAAGTACTGTGTTTCATCAGAAATGGAGAGATCCAAATAGGGTCTCTGGTCGCTTACTAAAGTAAACATTACAACTGATTCAACTGATGTGCTGTAAAAGTCATAGGCGGCAGGAGTGGGAGTGATGGTGAGATGTTCTGTGTGAGGAAAAGCATCACTGTGGGCAGGTGCATAATGCAGTACAGGGTGCGACTCCAGAGTCAGCAGGGCAGTAGACGTGAAGGGGACAGAGGAGCACAGGTGAGATCCTGAGGTCCTTGGGGCCACGCTCACAATACAAAACCTCATCATGCAAATATTTGCACACTGCCCTTCACTGCTGGGAGAGTAACACATCCCAGCAGTGGCCCTTGAAGACAATACTGTGGTGCTTATGGCTGTGGGATAACCAGGTGGGTCACCTGTAGACAGAGGAACAATCAATTACTTGGGCAACAGGCATCACTGATGTGAATAACACCTCCCATCTGCATGAGTCTTTAGTGAATTATCCAACATGTAGGATTACCTATTTATTTGTTTGCTATCTGTTCTCCTTCAATAAGTGTGTAAGCTCTGTGAAATTAGAAAAACTGTCTTTTGTTCCCTCTACTTCTGTATCCCCAAAACATAGAACTATAAACAGCATATATGTATTTGTTTAATAGATACATGAATTGATGAATGACTAGTAATTTAATAGGAAAGCACTTGATCATATTTTCACTTTTTAAATATTACTTAGGCTGTGAGGATAGTGCATGGATCTTGAGTGGGGTAAGAACATGAGATATGAAATTGGGAAATTGAGAGTGAGTCTATGCAAGAATCTTTAAGATCATAGGGATTCTTGTAACCCTCCCTACTACTGGCAGGGAGGACGAAGGAGGGAGAAATTAACATATACCAAACACCCATGATGTGTGAATTACTATGGTAAGTATTTTCATATATTTCATATCACTTAATTTTCAAACTAAAAACAGTCTCTGTGTTAGTTAGCTTTCCAGAACTATAACAAATGCCTGATATAATCAACTTAAAGATAAATGGTATAATTTTGGCTTGCAGTTTTAGAGATTATAGTTTATGATCAGATGGCTCTGTGGCTTTGGTCCTGTGGCACATTATGATGGTAGCATGTGGCAGACCAAACCTACTCAACTCATGGGTGGGAAGTGAAAGGGAGAAAAGGGCTGGGGTCCCACTATCCCCTTCAAGGGCACACTTCCAATGACCTAAAGATCTCCCATCAGGTCCCACCTCTTAAAGGTTCTACCATCTCCCAATAGCACCACACTGGGAACCAAGCCTTTAATACATGGGTCTTTGGGGAACACTTAAGAACCAAATTCTAGCAGCCTCCAACAAACTAAAATTTATAGACAAATAAACTGAGGCTCAGAAATATTAAGTTACTGACTTGAACAGTTGCAATTTGAACCTAGAGTTATTCATCTTTAAAGTGAATGCCTATCTGACTAAAACTGCAAGATGCTGCCTCTCAGAATAGTGGAGGAACTACAGATGGATCACTGGACTCTTACACCTAAGATTCACCATTTGGTTTCCTCGGGTTCTTTGCTCCATTTTTTTTAATAGGAAAGAGCATATTTTTATTGAACATTGTGATTGCATATTTTCATCAAGTGATGCTCTCTGCAGATATAGTCATTAATTTTTCTTAGTTATACTTTCCTAATACATACCCTGGCTATCATTTTCAACTCTGCCTTCTCTAGGATCTTACAGCTGAGTTCACAGACAAACCCCTGTTCCATGCTAAGTCCTGTCTAGTTCCTGGACTAAATAAGTTCATAGATTAAATAAGCTCAAATGAGTTCATATCCTAGTAACTGTGGTATAACCTCAAGACTTCTACAAGATTTCTTCCAAATATTTCTGGTTGGCTATCAAATCCAGGTCTTTGCATTCCCTTTCCCCACCTGATTCCATAATTCCTACAACTTTCAGTTCTTTCCTTCTCTTCCCCTGCTTGGTGATTTTCCCCCAGGTTTCCCAGGTTTCTTTCTTTCTCTCTTTCTTTCATTCATTGAACCCAGGGGCATTCTACCTCCAAGCTACACCTCCAGACCTTTCTATTTTTTATTTAGAAACAGGGCCTTCCTACATTGCTAAGGGTCTTGCTAAGTTGTTGAAGCTGGATCAAACCTGCGATCCTCCTGTCTCAGCCACCAAGTACTGGGATTTCAGGCCCGATCAACCATCCACAGCTCTCTCTAGTTTCTTCTCCAAATTTCTGAAACTGATTTTATGAGAAATTGTAATCGTCTTTCAAAATCAGAGTTCTGAGCTTTCTTGTTAGGATCCTACTGTTCTCTTGCCCATGGACACATGTCTCAGCTCTTACTTTAACCTCATGGCTGGGGTGCCACCTCAGTCCATTTGCCTCGCTCCTGTGTATTGGTCAACTTCTGCATCCCCTGCCACTGTGCATTACTTACATACTGAGGTCCTGAGACTTTTGGGCAGTAATTGCTCAGTAACTGAATCTCTCCAAAGATTCATACTCCTTTTCCTTCACAGGGTAACACTGTTGCTGAGAAGTAACTGGCTACCCAGAAACCACATTTCCCTCCCTTCCCACTCCACTTGCATTGAAATGGAGACATGGGCTCAATTTTGTCTGATAGAATACATGTGAAACAGATGTGTGCCACTTCCTACCTGGCCAATAAGAACTTCCACAGAGCCAGCTGATGTCACCATGCAGGGAAAGTTAGTTATGTTAATGTAGCAGAACCTTTGTCAACCTGTGTCCTTGCCTGACATTTTGCAGCAGAAATGACCCCTCTCTTTATGTGGGTAGAAAATAAGTCCCTCATCTATTATGTTCAGCCACTGTACTTTGGTGGTCTACCTGACACAGTAGCCAGTATTACTAATATAATATATATGGCCCCCAAAACCACTGGGGCCACCATGTTTTTCAATTGGTGGAGTTTAGGATCTTCTGAATGAATGTCGTCCTACAGATCCAGCAACCCCTTTGGAATTTGCCACTGTTATCAGGACAATTCTGCAACCTTTGCCTGGTCTTACTGGACTCATATGAGGCCAGGTCTATCTCTCTTTCTCTCTGGGTTAGCCTCATGTTGCCATCATCTGGCTACCATGTCTTATGCCATTTATCAAGAGAGCTCACATTGAAAGATATTTAAAGAACTAAATTATTTAGTAGGAACAAACACAGGGAATCAGAATACCTCCTTGGCCACAGGTGTGTGAGCACTCTGTCCAGGCCGTCCACCCTGAGAGCTGACAGTTGACCACACATTCCACCAAGCAGGAGACGCTCATCCTCTGGGGCTTCTCCAAGTCACGCTGCCAATGGAAATGAAATACAACTTCACTGGAGAAACCATATCGCCATCAAATCAAATCACAATCCTTTTATGGGAAAGACTACCCTGTATTCTGCAATAAATAACCTTTCCACATCCAGTTGGAGAAAAATATCATTTCTTATATGAATTGGTGGCAATCGCAGAAAGTGGTTGTCTTAACTTTACAAATAAAATTTTGTAAGCCTAGATTTCTATTTTATCTATTTTTGGTACTGTGGATTGAATCCAGGGGCCGTCTATCCCCAGCCTTTTTTATTTTGAAACAGGGTCTTGCTATGTTGCTGAGGCTGATCTCGAACCTGCGATCCTCCTGTGTCAGCCTCCCAAGTACTGCGATTACAGAAGTGTGCCACCACGTCCAGCTTCAAATTTCTTTTGATAAAACCCTAAACTCTAGAATGGACTTGCCATTAGGGCATTGGGAAAGCAAAAGGTCACAGGACCCTGGGATCTGTTCTGTTGCTCAGTCAGCAAGGAACCAGGATGATATCTCAGTGCTAAATCCAGGCGCCCTGGGATGGGCCAAAAGTACACAGAGAGCAAGGCTAATAAGTAATGAAAGAGGAACAAAAATGATATCAACAGCCGATCTAAAGTCCATGGACTGGAAACACAATCAGGGTCCTAATCCTGGGACAAGTTTGGAGTCCAGTTTATTTTTCTCTGTCTTCTCCAAAGTCAGCACCTAGACAGAATATGCATGTTTTCTAATGACCAAAATAGAAAGGGTCTTAGTGAAAGACTAAATCACCTAAGAAACACCGGAAGAGTAATGAAATAATGTGCCTTATGAATCATATACTGTTTGTGTGCTTAATTAGGAAAACTGTGACATTCAGCACATGTAAATATTAACAATTTATCCCCACCAAGCTAAAATTAATTATTGTGACATGAAGACTTGCCAAGTGTATAAAATAGAGATTACCACAATGGGATCTATGATTCATTTGTGAAATATGAATATCTAGTTAGGTTCATAATTTGATAATTCTTTAAACTGATATTCCTTAAGTATTTGTTGGGCATATGCTATTTGGAAGGCAAATGCATTGATTTTCTATGCATGAATACTTTATATCCTAGTATCAAAAGATTTATTATATATACTAAGTGTATATATATTGTAGATGGGTAATTTTTTTTCCTGAGGCAGACAATTTCTTAAGAGGCAGATTAATTGAAATAGAATGTTACAACAAAAGACTAACACTTGGTAAAATGCTCTCTGCATTGTATTCAACAGTTTCAGAATTTCAGCAAGTGGGACCTTCAATTTCAGATGTTGTGGTCCAGGCTGGTGTCCTGGTTGATGGTGGTGCTGTCAGCTTAGAGAACATGAGGTTACGGTGCTTAGGGTTAAGTCAGGAGAGGCGGGAAGGCTTTGCTTGGTTTTAATTTCCACTTATTTAGAAGAAATGGGACCAGTCTTCTTTTTGTCAGTTTGTTACAGAACTTTCTATGGCATCTTTAGTTAATTGGCCCCCATTTCCATTTTATTCCAAAGATGGTGCAAGTGATTCTTACAGTGTAATAGCATATTTATTTCTATTAAACTGTCCCTGTCATGCTTTTCATTGGAAAGGGAAAGGGAAATGACAACTTCTTTGGAACAGGTCTGACTACAACTTTTCTCCAAACTCCATATAGTTTGTCACAGGAAAGAAGGAGGGATAATAAAATTAGAAAAATTCAGAACTCTTATGGGTGGCATTTTATGTAGATTGAGAAGAAAAGTACAACTGTGCCATTTATCCAGCAATCATTTGCTAAGTAAATTAGTAAAGTATTCCAACAGCTAGTGTCAGGGTCCATCTTACATGCGAGGGACAGTGTTTATTCCATGTGCAAATGAATCATCTGCCCAATACGGTCATATCACAATAATAGGATTATCAACGTGAAGTTTGTGGGCAAGCAAGTACAGTTAAGTAAGTTCCAAGAACATATCAATCTATCTATATTTAGGTATATAGATAAATATAATTATAATACATACATACATTTATGAACCCATTTCCCCAGCACAAATGACCTTTCCCTGTCATTTTGAACAAGTTCAAAAAAGTGAGGTGTTACTATAACATACTAGTACCTCTTACTTTAACCTATGCTGAGATGAGAAGAAATCAAAATCTATCATCTATATTGAACATCACAAGGGTTGCAGACCAATAGTAAGAAAACCAAAGCAGTGGGTGTGAGGTGCACGGGCACCAGTTACCTGCTCGCAGTGGTCCATGCTGACTGGCTTGCCGTCACTGCGCACGCAGCTCAGCAGGCGGGTCCTGACACCTTGACCACAGGACGCGTTTTCACTCAGCTGGCACGTGCTCCACTCTACAGGCAGAGGATCACCCACACTGAGTTTCAACATTATGGTCATGTGAGCAAAGTACAACAATTCTTTGATTATCTGCATTGGTGGAGAAGGAAAGTCCACACATAATCCTAAAACTATTCTCAGGCAGCTTTGGAAAACATCATGCAATTGTTTTATGGCAAAACGAATGACCACGTAAATAAACAAGCAAATAAAATGAAAGTGGATTACCTTCCTAAGTTTTCTTTCCAGAGGTAAAGAGGCAAATGGTTTGTTAGAAAGCATCTCTGATGGCTGGGGTTGGAGAGGAAAGAAACTAACCAGGGAGTAAAAGAAAATGAGCTTGGACCAACTATTTGTTGGGGATAATTGGAAGAAACAAACCAAAGCTAAGGAAATTAAAATGAGAATTAATAAATGGGATGGCATTAAATTAAAGAGCTTTTGTGTAGCAAGGAGATCATCAAGAGTCTAAAGAGAGAGCCTACAGAATGGAAGATCTTTGCTAGCTACTCTTCTGATAGAGGGCTAATATTTAGAATATAAAAGGAACTTAATTTTTTTTTTTTGGTACTGGGGATTGAACCCAGGGGCGTTTTACCTCCGAGCTACACCCCTGGCCCTATTTAATTTGAAACTGGTTCTCACGAAGTTGCAGAGGGCCTCACTAAGTAGCTGAGGCTGGCCGCGAACCCACCCAGATCCTCCGGTCTCTGCCTCCCAAGTACTGCGATTACAAGCATGCGCCACCACGCCCGGCTGAACTTAAAAATTTTAACACAAAAAAATCCCAATAAAATGGGCAATTGAACTAAATAGACACTTCTCAAAAGAAGAAATACAAATGGCATATATATATAAAAAACCTCCAACATCATTGGCAATCAGGGAGATGCAAATCAAAACTATACTGAGGTTCCACCTAATTTCAGTTAGAATGGCAATAATCAAGAATACAAACAATAATAAATGCTGGTGAGAATTTGGGGAAATATAAACCCTTATATAATATTGGTGGGATTGCAAATTAGTGCCGCCACTATGGAGATCAGTGTGTAGTTTCTTTAGGAGATTGAGAATGGAACCACCATATAATCCAGCTATACCACTCTTGCGTATGTTTCCAAAGGAACTGAAGTCAGAATATTACAGTGATACATGCATTTCTATGTTTCTAGCAGCACAATTTCCATTAGCCACATTATGGAACCAGGCTAGGTGTCTATCTGTTGACCTGACCCAATGCGATAGTATTAGAAAATATAGGACCTTTGGAAGAAGAAGAAATCTTTAGATGGACAAAGAAGGTGACCTAACTGAGGGAGTTGGGAGGGGGGTAGAGGGAAACACACTATAGCACATGATGTATATACACAAACTTATAAGACTCAATCACTATCCAGAGCATGAAAGGGAGGGAAGGGGGAGGGAATAAGGTGGGATTGGAGGGAGGGATAAATGAGCAATGTGTGCATGTATGATGTTGATACCCTGACATATATCAAAATGTATAATTACAATACACCAATAAATGAACATAAAAAAAAGAAAAAAAAAGAAAATATAGGACTTTGGGAGGTGATTAGATGGTGAGGTCAGATGAATGGGATAAGTTTCTTTGTGAAAGAAGTTCTAGGGAACCTGTCTATCCCTTCCACCCTGTGAGAGAGAGCAAGAAGGCACCTCTGGAAAGGGGCCCTCACCAGACATCAAATCTGCCAGCCCCGTGATCTTGGACTTCCAGCCTCCAGAACTGTGAGAAATAATTTCTACTGTTTATAAGTCACTCAGCTTATGGCAATTTATTGTAGCAGCCAGAACAGAATAAGACACCAGTCTTTAATGTAAACTTGAAAATGTTGCCAAAGAATAAATCCGGTCATCCAACTATTTTGGATATTTGACAGAGTGTAGCCAAGAGAGATGCTCTGGAAAGGAAAGAGGGAAAGACAAACAGGAACTCTAATTTCTCCAATTAACTTATCAGAAGAGGAGGTTTTATAGATTGGGCCAGTCACATTACAAACGAGGCAATGGGATGTTATCATAAATTATCCTGTAATTAATGTGACTCTCAAAAAAACTATTATTGCTCTTGGTGTGGGTAGAAACAAAGATCCTTCACCATATCAGTAAGAACCTCTTTAAGGTATTTACCAAGATGTTCCATATTTGGTAAATGACCCAAGACTTTAATAGGAATAGCAAAGTCATGTACAATAAACCTGTCTCAAAAATATATGCTTCTCCAATGAAGCAAGTTTCACTGGATTTCTGAAAAAATACTGTAAAAACCAAGGATCTAAAGAAAAAGAGGAAGTACACCAGGCTATCTTTCACCCCTAAGAATAACCAGACAGCCTCACAAAATTTACTACAAGGTTTTCTACATGAGGAATCTCATCTGTGCAAATGTGGCCATAGCAGGGAATTATTTTCAGAAGAGGAGATTGCTTTGCTTCTGTAGGAATATGGCAGTGTGGTCCTCGGTACTGAATTTGATGCTGAGACCTAACATGGTTCTGCATTCTGTGACATGTTTGTATGGCTGTTACCGCAGAGAATGGCAGGTAGCAGATGGATGTAACGACAACAGTCCTTTGTTTTTAGACACTGAGCACTACTCTGGGGCCCAGGAAAAACCTGAGCAGTGGCTGAATAACTGGGGTGATGTGATTCTCACTGCCTCTCACACATCCCTGACCAGTCAGTACCCTCATCCATCTTTTTTGAGACCCATGGAAAAAGTACCACACAAACTTGAATTTCAGAAATAATAAAAGCCAAACTCTATGACAGCGTGAGTCCATTCTTCTCTCAACGGTAATTTATCCGTTGCCATTTATTTTTGTTGTTTCAGTTTATAATGGCTTAATTCAATATCATTCTGAAATGTTGCCAAATCTTTCTAAGCATTTTGTACTTGAAAGATTCCAGGTGGCCTGGATGAATCTACAAGCCAAGAGTAGGCATTTATTTCTGTGAAAAGACCTTGGAAATAAATTCCTAGCCTTTTGAGCAAGGCATTAATGTATTCTACTCTCCCTACATAATACCAAGAAGGAAAACACACAAGAACTTTCTCCCCCTAGTCACTGTCCAGGGAAAACATCCAGGCCATGGATTGCAACTGTACCTGTTAGGTTGTACTGGAACTGGAAGCAATTTTCATTAAGGACGCAGGGTCGCACCTGTGAGTCTTCAGCACAAGTCCGCGAGCTCAGTGAGGGCCTCAGTAGATGGCGAGTTCTTCTCTGCATTGTGTGGGGGTCACATGACTATGAAAATCAAAGAGTAGGCAGAGTGAGGCCCACAGTTGGCTGATAAATTATACACCATTATATGTATACACATAGTCACATATGTAACAACTACAGTACAGAGACTATAGAGAGTTAAACATAGTATTTTGAAAACAAAACCATTTTTTGATTCATTATAAACTGTTTATTTTGTTTTTCACCTGACAACTCTTTCTGTATCATCACGAAGGCTGCCTTTCTATCTCCCATGCATAATGAAGGGCATGGAGACTCTTTTCATCATTACAAGCTCACTCTGTACTCTAAAATAGTCTGCCACAAAGTAGTAAGTCAATGCATTTTTAATGTTTAAATGAAGGGAAAAAAGGAAGATATCGTCCCTGTGACCTCAGATGGTCTAGTCCAATGGAAATCAGCATACAGAATGCTTTAATGAG
This sequence comes from Glis glis, assembly GCA_004027185.1. NCBI lineage: Eukaryota > Metazoa > Chordata > Mammalia > Rodentia > Gliridae > Glis > Glis glis. The sequence continues at coordinate 14,028 of PVJS01012057.1, read as the reverse complement.
AAATTCATTTGTAAAATCCCAGAACAAATAATTATGGAGAAGTAATTATGAAATCAATGCTGCCATTATACCAGAAATTTCTTTTTATTGGGGAGATCCTATGATCCCATAGGACATAAGTCACTATATACTGCTACCCTTTCAACAAAATAAATGTATACATGTGAACATTTCAGAAGATCTAAAAATATAACTATACACATGGATCCACACGTCCTCCCATAGCCTCAGCTCATATAATGCTTTTGAGCCAAGTAAATCTACTTGTCACACCTTATCCAGCTGGTCTACCCACTGTAGACCTTCCAGCTTTTCCTATTGGAATGATCTTTCAATTTTTCTCTAAATCCTATTTTTCAATTTGTCAGGACACTAATCAAAGCTTACTTGTTTTACAGTCTTCCTTCTAATAATGCCAAATTTTTCTCTTCCATTTTGAGCTACCTTCCAGTCATGCTTAGGTATTTCTCTGTAGATTTGCTTCTAAACATATATACACACATATATTCATATGCTATACCTGTCCTAATGTTGTCATCCTTCACTTCATTTTTACCCTGCTCCTTCCTTTTTTTTTTTTTTTGCGGTACCAGGGATTGAACCCAGGGGCATTCTACCCCCGCACTACACCTCCGGCCCTATTTTTCATACTTTATTTTGAAACCAGGTCTCACGAAGCTGCGGAGGGCCTCATTAAGTAGAGAGAGAGAGAGAGACAGGGAGAGAGAGCGAGAGAGAGCTGAGGCTGGCCGCAAACCCGGATCCTCCGGTCTCCGCCTCCCAAAGTACTGGGATTACAAGCGTGCGCTACCACGCCCGGCCTCTTCCTTTTTTTTAACAAATTCTTTATGGCATAGTGGATCATGGCTTGCTCCTCCCTGAAATCTTGATATAAATTATACATAACACTTTTTCAATAAATATCATTAAATATGTTCACAACACATATTTGTAGACATGCAAAATGTAAAGAGGCCTATAGGCAGGAGAAATAAGTCTTTGAATTATGATCACCAAATCACCATTTCTATTTTTAGTATGTTTTATTTTTCTTATTTGTTTTACCCTTTCTGATATTTTTAGTAAGAACACAACCTATACACTGAATCTTGACTATGAATCAAAGGGGTAATGTTGGATTGCACTGAAATATGTAAAAAATAATACAATTTTTTCCTATTCTTCAAAATTTGGACCACTGAGCTGCGTGTGGCAGGAGGATCACATGTTCAAGGACAGCCTCAGCAATGTAGTGAAGCCCTCAGCCACTTAGTGATACACTATTTCAAAATTTACGTCATTTGCAGGGAAATAGATGGAATTAGAGAACATTATGCTAAGTGAGATTAGTCAGTCACAAAAAATGAAAAGTCAGGTGCTCTCCCTAATATGCAAAAGTTAGGGAGAATAGGGCATAGGAGGGACTCCAGACAAAGATGGAGAAAACTCTAGATGAGTAAAGAAGGCGACCTAACTGAGGGATATGAGAGGTGGGAAGAGGGAAATAACCTAATGCACAGGATGTACATACACAAACTTTTCAAAGTCAACTACTATGCTGAGCACGAGAAGAAGGGAAGCAGGAGGGAATGTGGGTGGGAATTGGGGGAGGGCTAATTGACTGATGTGTGCATGTATTTCTACCACTTTGAAACCCATCAAGATGTACAATTACAATGCACCAATAAATAAAACTCCAAAAAAAGGCTGGGGGTGTAGCTCAGAGGTTGAACACCTTTGGTTCAATTCCCAGGACACACACACACACACACACACACACACACACACACACACACTAGTCCACTGAAACACATTTACTATCCATGTGACTTAATACTTGAATAATTTGTCAATACTTGTAAAATGATTTTACATTTATTTGTATTGAATTGTTTCTACATGATAAAGAAGGACAGAGCAATTATTTTTAATTATCTGCACACAAATCCCATGCCAAATTCTCATCAACTTCATTACTATTTTACCAATTAATTTGGATGTATGTTCTCTTGAGGAGGAATAATAACTTAAATGATTTGCCAATAGAAGAAAACTATGGTATCTTGGTAGATACTTTTGATCACTGCTGTATTGCAATATATCTTAGAAAATAATTGATTAATGTTTGAAAGAAGTGAACACGTGTAAGTACTTAGGTACCTGACTATTCTGAGCTATCAAATGAAAAAGAACACACACACACACACACACACACACCAAATTAGAAGTTGAGCATCCCTTATTCTAAGGACTTGAGACTTGAAGTGTTTCCGATTTCAGAGATTTTCAGACTTTAGAATATTTGCATAGACTCTACTGGTTGAGAATCTCTAATCTGAAGATATCAAATTTGAAGTGCTCTGAAACTGGAAACCTGTACTATATAATTTTGAACAACCCACTTATGTACTCTGTACCTTAGTTCCCCATCTAAACCTATGTGAGAAAGGGGAATGTTGACAGGGGTATAATTTTATGAGATTTAAGAATTTCCACCTCAGATCTCATTCTATCTTTCTCTAAGTTTGCTGAAAACGGTAAAATATCCTGTTGGGCTTAACCCAACATTTATACCATGTATCTTTTGATAATTACCAGAAATTGATTTTCTATAAATTATTGAAAATCAACACTGCAACTGACTCTCTTACTAACTCTTTATCCACAGAAGCAGTTGTAGAGGGGAGAATGGGTGATTGGAATCCACAAATACAAGATAACCTCATGTTAGGTAATAATTTCACACTCTACTTTGTAAAAATTATCCTAGTACTGTTAACAAGTGATTGTTAGATTATGGTCTCTCATTTTTTCCTTATATTAGCTTTTTGCAGGAAGTTCAGTGCTAGTGTTTCTCCTCATTATATTCTATTAAGTATTTATGGGAAGTTGACAAAATAATTAATTGTCCACAAGTATGGGGATAAAGGGAAAAGAGTCATATATTGATGCTTTTGTTTTTGGATCAAAACTCATCGAATACAAACCTAGATCTCCTCTTCTATTGTGTGTGTATATGTATATAAAGACATATTGCTAATTTCCTTAATATAGAGGCAAAAAAAATACTGTCAACTTTGGAGTAGTTTTATTATAAAGATAAGTTGTGCAGCTAAAGTTTATTTGCTAGGGAAAAAGGTGACCAACAAGAACGAGTTTGTCTCTAGTATGTATGCTCCTTTATTAGATTTTCTAATTTATGACCTTTGTAAACCAGGATTTACCTTAAAGTTTAATTCTTCTCTGATATTGCACCTTCACACCTTTTGCTCTCCCTACAACAAGAACTTTTGCCTGACTTGAATACTTGTATTTGTTTCCCCAAAATAAAGCCAGATATCCCAGCTGTGGACCTCCACCCACTATTCAGACCCTTAACAAATGGCCTCACCTCATCTGGTAAACATTTCTACTGTGCTTGTACATGTACTGATGTGTGCACATTCCTTCCGGTGGGCTATTTGGAGAGACTGGGTCTTGGTTTTCTTTCATCTTATACTGCATCTGACACAGGGTATACAAATAATAATGTTTGCTATGTGGGATAATTTGGTCCTTCCTAGGCAATAAAACTGGATTTCTGAAAAATGCTATTGGCAGACAAATGGTAAACCCTGGATTATGATCCCTTTGCCTGAATATAAGTGTTTTCCAAAGATAAAAATATACTCTTTTCCCGAATTCTCATACATATCTCATAAAATCTAGATGGTATTACTCAGAATAATAGAATCCATTATTAAACCAATAAAACATATCAAAATAGTTTTAATTTACCCATTCCAAAGATAACAGATAATTTAGATAAACCATTTTAAATAAATCCAAACAAGGAGGTAAAATTTGATATTTTTTCACTATCACTGAACTATAAATAATCACAGTTTAAGAAAACTCGTGACGAATGCAGGTACTTACTTGTGAATTTAATTCACTGTGGAAATTTCTCATCTGAAAATGAGCATGACTGGTGGTCTGGTCCTGCCAGCTCTCATAAAATATTGAAACAGAACACCTTTATTCTGTAACAGGGTTTACCTGATCATTCTGAGTTGGTCTTTCTCTCATTTGACCAATTAGTCTGACTGTCAGTAGCTCTGCTATTTCTCTCTACAGCTTTCATAAAGAAAAAAAATGGATACATACTCTAAGAACATTCTTTATTTGGAAAAATGGAGTAAACACTTCATAAGAAAAAAACTGCAATGCTTTTTAAGAATTTTTTAAATGAAATTAAATCCTGGTTCTTCAATGTTGATAAAAGGTGAGAAAAATATGGACCTAAAGAATTGTTTGTCATGCCTCACATGCTTAAAAAGTTTTTCAGAGATTGTGAGGAAATGGTTACACATGTGAAAGAGTTCTTTGCACATCACAGTGTAACAGCAGAAGACAGAACAACAACAATAGACAGGAATTAACAGAAGAATTAAGTGAGAAGTCATCTCCACAAACCCCCAACTGTGAACAGGTAGGGACCGATGACAGAACCTACACATCCTACATGATAGCATCTGATAGAAGAAATCATAAGGTAAGAATAAGGCATCCAACAAATGGCAGACCACCAAGTGTTAAATTAAGGCTGAAACTTGGAGGATTTGGCACAAAAGCAGAGGAATATGGAAAGTCCATGCAGAGGTCTTGGGCGTCCATGCAGTTGGATCAAATGAACTCTCAACATTGATGAGCCAAAGCTCCCTGCTAGGACAATCCCCTCCCCTCCCTATCACTCCACCAAAGACAAACAGGTGGCAAGAATTTCTAACAAACAAAACAGGGAAAAGAGTAATGAAGGAAAAGGGAGGACCAGTAAGCAAGGTGGAAAAGGAAAGGGGAACCAGTAAATCTCATGAACTAAGCTACTTTATTTTGGGACACCTCCTTGTAAAAATTCACAAAAACGGACTTCACAGAACAAGAAGCAAATAAAGAGATGAAATTCAAAATTCCACAAAAGGGTGTTAAAAGGAAAAAAAGAATAAAGGGCAGAATAACATCCCATAGATAAGAAATGCACCAGAATGACAAGCATGCAAAACAGGTGAAAACTAGTATTTCAAAAGGAGCTAAAAATCATTTAGGAAATGGCACAAGACATAAAAATAAATATACAAATATAAATAATAATTAGAAAAGCTCAGAAGTTAGATGACAAAACTCAGCAAATCATTAGAAATAAAAAACCTTTTCGGAAATGAAAATGAGTCTAGAAGAACACAGGAATAAGAAGCACAATAAATAATCTCTTCAGAGAAACAAAACTGTGAAGAAAAACTGAAATAAAAAACATTGAAAAAGAGTCTAAAAAGAATTTGAGAAACCTGGCAGATAGACATGAGGCAAAAGGGATGCCACATGCATATAATAAGATTTCATGAAAAGAAAACCAAAGCATGAGTGCAGAATTTAATAAAAATGATTCAAGGAAACTTTCAATAAAACAGAAAAAAATTAGAAGCTGCCTATTGGATGAGCACATCAGAATCACTAATACTGAAACACATCCTAGGATAATTATTGAGCTTTAAAAAAGGAAAAATAATTCTTTGATTATCTAGGCAAGAATACCAGATGGTCTATAAAAGAAATAAAATCAGATTTTCATATTTTGACAGGAAAGATTTATGTCAGTAAAATGTGGACATATAATAAAGATACAGAAAGAAAAAACTATCCAATAATTTTACATTCAGCAGAGCTGACTTTCAATTATAAACACCATTGATAAACTTAATAGCATGTAAGAACTCAAAGAAAATGGTTTCCATGAGCACTTTCTTTGGGATTTACTAGAGCCTAAGATTTATACATACGAATGGGCAGAATGACATGAGTGCACAGACTTGCAATGAGCCAGTTTCCCATGTAGAACTTATGTAAGGGCAGTCTGCTCTGAAGACATAGACAAAATACAAATGGAAAAGAACGAGGAGAACTTACATAAAAATGTTAACTTTTTAAGTATCTACATTAGGAGTAGTGTAGGTATTGATATTCTGAGACTATTTTCCTGTTAATGTGGAATAAAATAAATGTGTCATGATGATCTATTCCATTTCCATGATCTCCAGTGTCCTTGCTCAACTTGACTTTTTTTGCTATGGAAAAAGTGAGACATAAGAAAAGATCTTAAGTGAACCTCTATGGTTCTGAATTTGAACTGGAAATACCAGCATGAACCCACTTTTCTATTTCACCATTAAAATAACAGAAACAATAATATATATTTAAAAGCTCCCCCTCCCAAAATGACCTAAAACATTGACACCCAGTAACATGAGCATCCCTAGATTCCTAGAGCTCTTACTGTGACATCAGGGAGCCATTTCCACTAAAATAAGGCAGAGATATTGAGAGAAAGAGCTGATTCCAAGTGTGAAGAAAGAAATGCCCAAAATGAGCCTGAAACATCCTGCATGTCATATAGCAAGAATGCTAAGACTACCGGAATGTTTGTTTAAATGTTTATACTTTTGTTGGTGCATTGTAATTATACATCATAGTGAGGTTCAAAGAGATATAGACACACATGCATGCAGCACTTGATGTGCTTCTCTTCCAATCCCAACCCAGTACCAATCCCACCCCATACATATTAATGAGATTGGAAGTGATACCTTCATCTATCGACATATCATTATTTGAACTGCTTCCTTTATCAGTTCTCCTTTCCCCCTCCCCATCTCCCTCCCACAATCCCCTTCCCATACTCTACTATTCTCTCTCCTCATTTATCTAAAATTCCTTTTGTTTCCTATTTTCTTCCCAGCTTCTACATATGAGAGAAAACATATAACCCTTGACTTTCTGAGATTTACTGATATCACTTAGCACGACATTCTCTAGATCCATCCATTTTCCTCCAAATGACATAGTTTTGCTCTTTATGGCTGAGTAAAATACCATTGTGTGTATATATATGCTATTTTTGTTATCTGTTCATCTGTTGATGGACACCTAGGTTGGTCCCATAATTTGGCTATTGTGAATTGTGCTGCTATATACACGGATATGCATGTATTGTTATCAGGCACATTTTAAAACACTAAAACTAGAACAGTTTGAGCACTAGTACAAATAACTAAAAAGGCTAAAAATATTAAATTTATTTAAATATTACTTCATAATGACACAAAACGTCACATGTAGTGAAAGCTGCTAAGAAAACTCCTTATTTTAAATATTAGTAAATATAAGGTTAATAATTTTTCCTGCTATAAAAATGGGTCATTTGTTAATTAAATAGGAGCTGGGGCAAAATTTCTTCTTTTTTTTTGTGGTACTAGGAATTGAAACCAGAGGTATTCTACCTCTGAGCTATACCCCCATACCAATTTTATTTATTTGGAAACATGGTCTCACTAGTTTGCTGAGAGCCTCACTAAATTGCTGAAGCTGTTCTCAAACCTGGGATCCTCCTGTCTCAGCCTCCCTAGTACTTGGATTACAAGGGTGTACCATCAAGCTCAGCTATTGTGTTGATATTTAAAACAAGTAGTTCCACAAATAAATAAGGAAAGAGTATAAAATTGAAATGCTTCCATTTTATATTTCCTAGATGACAAAGGGTCTAGGCATTGTACATCAATGATAGATAAGCTTACATAAAGCAATAACCATGCACTATGTGTTTCTTGATAAAAAGTATACCTTCCATGAAGGGGTATTGCCAAAGGCTGCGGAAGCCTCTGTCTCCAAGTTCCAACTGACAGGTAATTCGAGGATAGAGGAACATGTTAAACTTCACTATGAAGATGCAATTCACAAAAGACAGACTGGAAATTTTTATAGGAGAGCAGCTTATTTTCCCTCTCTAATAAATCACCAGGAAGGGCTGGTGGTAGCAATTAATGGAGTGAGAAGCCAGATTAAAAGAGATTTAAAGACATATCTAAAAACAAGTGGAGTAATCTATACTGTTTGGCCCACTAGGATTATAGATGTATAAGAAAAAGTTTATTGTAGAAATCAATACTGAGTTTTCTTCTGAGGGAAGTGAGGTTCTAATTACAAGGAAGCCGTAAAGCTATTCTTGGGTAGTGGGAAGGTTTTGCCTCCTAGGTGGCTGTCACAAAGATTAAACTACAGATTTGCTTCATGTGGTTTTCTGTATTTGTGTTATAATTAACAATTTTAAAATGTTAAATAAAATCCTCCTTTACCATCCTTTGAAAATTTAGGTTTCTTTTTACTATGGGATTTGACAGTCTCCCAATAACAGTTTTTTCCAAAGTGTCTGTTTTCTACAGGGTGTTAATAGGTGCCAAGAGAGACAAAATAGTGTTCCTTATCAAATGCACTTAGGAAACATTGAGATAAATGGTGCTAACTAAGGATTTTTACACTACAAATGTATATGGTTGCTCTCCCTGTCTCTCTCTCCCTCTACGTAGTGAGGCCCTCTGCAACTTCGTGAGACCCGGTTTCAAAATAAAGTATAAAAAATAGGGCCGGGGGTATAGCACGGAGGTAGAACGCACCTGGGTTCAATCCCCGGTATCGCAAAAAAAAAAAATTATATGGTTGGCATAGTCTGCTATCACTCATTAAACTCGATTCTCTCCTTCCTGATCACAGTCCTGGACCACATTCTCAGCCTTCCTTGCAGATGAGTGTGACTAGATAATATATTAGTTCTGAAGATGACAGGTAAGTTGTGGGCCGTGTTTGACATTTCTGCTCCTTGCCGTCCATGATCTTTCCCCTCTTTAGGGATCTAAACCAGTGATAATCAGAATGACTGTGGAAACCAAGCCTGAAGATGGCAGATCCACTAATCCTCTGGGGCCCCGAAGGACTGCATGGAGCAGATAATGTTCATTCCACACCTGGAAGCACGCCTAGGACTGTTCTATGGTTGATCACTACAATTGTATTGCATTTGAACCATTGTGGTTTGGGGTTATATGTTTTTACAAATTATAATAGCTACACTATACACTTGACTCTCCAAGAATCTCACACTTTTATTTATCAGCTTAGCATTCTATGTAACACGTCTTGGGTTACAGATTTAAAAGACATAAAGGAATACGAAATTCTTTGTAAATTATAAATTAATTTATTATCTATAAAAATCCCTTGGTCTCCTTGAAAACTCTTCTGTTAAGGTTTCCATTCACTTTAAACAAATAATATTGGAGAATACATTAAATGCAAGGCACCGAGCCAATGAATAAAACATCATCTCAGGAGAATTTTTCTTTTATAGCTGGATTTTCAAGAGATCATACCTTGTTTCCCCCAAAGACATACAATTACATTTTAAAAGAACATATTAGGGTTTTTTAAAATAGAGATATTTCATCCTCCTTTCAAAAGAAAAGTACTTACTAAATTTGCCTCTGAAGAAGTTTAATTTACTAATTTTGTGTGTACTGGATGGCAAGGAGGCAGGCACATGATGTTAGATGTTAGTCTTAGTTATCCAAAAACATATTTTTTCAAACTTCAAGCCCATACATATTAGTGGGTTGTGAAAAGTTATTAACAACTAATACTTTTATAGTGTTTACTACATGCCAGCCACTGTTCTAGCTAGGTTCTTTTTTTATGTTTTTATTGGTGCATTGTAGTCTCACATCACAATGAGTATCAGTTTGGTGTTAACATACACGCACACAGCTCTTGGTGTCCCTCCCCCCCGCCTCCCCCCCGCCCCCCCACCACATGTAGCACTGAGAATGATGTTGGTATAATCTCACATATACACATTGTTTATGACAGTAATTCTTTAACTCATTTCTCCTGTAGAAATGCCTTATGAGGTGAATATATTGTTAGTGCCATTTTACTAAGGGCACTGAGAGCCTAAGCAATTTCATCAGGATCATACAGCTAAAAAGGAGCAGAACCCAGATTCCAACCCCATCAGTCTTTTAATTTCATGTTTTTAGCTATGCCATCTGGGGTCTCAATTTAGTGAGTCAAACTTAGCAGTTTAAAAGCTAATAGGACGTAGTATGGAAAATGTGTCACATACCCAGAAAAAGAATTACTTTAAAAAAACTTTTATTTCATATATATATATATGTATATATATATAACATATGTATGTATGTATGTATGTATATAATGTATTTCTTATAGTAGGTCATGGCGAAAAATGTTTACAAGCCACTAATCGAATGAATAATCCTTATTAAAAGAATTTTCCTACTAAATAGACTGTCATCACTGTTTCAAAACTGTTTTCATGACAGATTTGTCTTGTTTTTTTTTGTTTATTATGCATGTATAAGCTATGAATTTTTTAAAGGGAAGGATAATTACTTTGTTTTTCTCTCCAGAGTATTTCTCTATAGAATAGAAACTATTTTCTTCTTTAAATACTAGGATTAATTTTAGGATAAAACAATTATTGAATGAAGTCTTTACCTAGAAAACTCACATTTATTTTTAATTACATGGGATCAAAAATACAAATACAATTCTTAAATGTAAATTTGAAAGATAAATTAATTTCTTAAGCTTATTCCTTCCCATAAGAAATGGGTAATTGCCAGGCGTGGTGGCGCACGCTTGTAATCCCAGTACTTTGGGAGGCGGAGGATCCGGGTTCACGGCCAGCCTCAGCTCACTCTCTCTCTCCCTCTCTCTCCCTGTCTCTCTCTCTCTACTTAGTGAGGCCCTCCGCAACTTCGTGAGACCCTGTTTCAAATAGGGCCGGGGGTGTAGCGCGGAGGTAGAACGCCCCTGGGTTCAATCCCTGGTACCACAAAAAAAAAAAAAAAAAGAAATGGGTAACAGGTAGGCTGGTGTGTGCTCTGTCTAGATAAATTTGATTTAACCAGAAGGGAGAGCAAATGGGGGTGCCTGAGTCAACTCTTGATGTTCCAATCTCGATGCATTGGAAAACTGACTATATTTAGGTTACAGACGGTCCCTGACATGGTGTGGTTTGACTTACAATTCTTCAACTTTATGATGGTGCAAAAGTGTTATGAATTCGATATACCTGTCCTTAAGAGTTTTGAATTTTGATCCTTTTGCCAACTAGCAATATATGACATGATATGCTCTGGTAATGTTGGGGAATGACGGTGAGCCACAGCTCCAAGTAAGCCCCCAAAATCTCAAGGAAAAATAACCGAGATACTCTATAGTGTAGTGCTGCTGAAATAGTGTTAAGTGGGTTAAGTACATTAAATGCACCCCCTTTTTCTCAGTGGTAGGGATTGAGCCCAGGTTCCCATGTATGCTAAGCATGTACTCCTCCAGAGAGCTACACCCCCAACCACTAAACACATATTCGGTTTACGATATTCTCCATTTCTGTAGCACCATTGTAAGTCCAGAATCATCTGTGTTCCCTTTCACAGAATATGAAGGTTAAAACTCAAAAGCTGCTATCACTTAGTTATGGACTAATACACATCAGTATTGCATAAATTGGAAGGAAGTACAGCCAAGGGGGCACTCCAGAAGTCTAGGCACAGAAGTATCCCAGCACCTATGTTTTAAGTCCTCTGTTCTAATGACCAGGGGCTTCTTTACTTTATCCTTGTCTTCCATACACTGTCAATACTAAAACAGTCCTTATCCAGGTATTATCGAGAGACCTACAGCATCCACATCACCTGGGAACTTGTTAGAAATGCAAATTAAAGGGCCCCCTTCCCAGATTCACTGAGTCAAAAATGATGGAAAAAAGAAAAACAGAACAAAGCAAAACAAAAATCAGCCCCAGTGGTTAGATTCAGCAATCTGTATTCTAATGAATCCTCCAGATGATTCTAATGCACTTCTAGTTTGAAAACCACAGCCCCAAACAACTATGTCTGAGCTTTCTAAGTACAATAACAAAATCTTAACTCTTCCCTCCCCAGCATCCCCTCCAGTCTTTCTCATCTTCGTTAATGGCAACTCCAACGATCTACAGGCTTGGGCCAAACACTTGGCAGTCATCTGGGACTTTTTATTTTTCTCACACCTTACTACCAGACCCTGAGCAAATCCTTTCTGCTTTAACTTCAAAGGAAAATCCATGAACCACCTACTTCTCACCATTTGTACCACCACTGGAAAAATTCACTATCAGCTTTCACTCAGATTATAATAATAATTTCATAACAGATTCTGCCCTTCCCATTCTACAGAATATGTTGAATTATGTTTTTAGAGTAATGCAAGTCAGACCACTAAACTCCTCTCTTTCATCCCCTTTAATGGTTTCCCAACTTACTGGGTATTAAAAACAAGTCCCTAGTCTGTGCCTATAAAATCCTACACCATCTGGCCCAGTGCTAACCCTGAATGCTCATGGCCAGCTATCCACACACCCTTCCCTTTTGCATCACGGGTCTCCTCAATGTCCTTGGAGAACTCCAGGCAATCCCTTTTCTCAAGCTTTAGCTCTTGCTCCTCCCTCTGCCTGCAATGCTCTTCCTCCTATACCTGTATCACTTATTCCTTTACCTCATTGCTCAAATGCTCTCCTATTAAAGAGGCCTTCTATGACTGTTCTATGTAAAACTATCAACAGTCCTTCCATGTTGCTCCTTGTCCTCCTATACACTGTTTCTTCTCCAAAGCACTTATCACTACTTGATGTGCTATATGTTATTTAATTTTTTAAATTTTTTTTCAATTTATATTCATTTTTTGGTGCATTGTAATCATACATTTGATAAGTGTCAGATTAGGAGAATCATACATGCACATATTGCTCATTTAGCCCTCCCTCAAATCCCACCCTATTCCCTTCCCATTCCCTCCCTTTAGTGCTCTGCACAGTGATTGAGTCTTATAAGTTTGTGTATATACATCATGCGCTTTAGTGTGTTCCTCCCAATTCCCTCAGGTCATCTTCTTTGTTCATCTAAAGTTTTCTTCTTCTTTGTCTGGAGTCCTTTCTAAGTCCCATTCTATCTAGCTCCCACAGATTAGGGGAGACATCCAACTTTTTGCTCTTAGTGACTTACTAATATCACTTAGCATAATGTTCTCTAGTTCTTTCCATTTCCCTGCAAATGATGTGATTTTATTCTTTTTTGTGGCTGCGTAAAATTCCATTGTGTACATATCCCATAGTTTTGTGATCCATTCATCTGTTGATGGACGCCTTGGCTGGTTCCAAAGTTTGACAATTGTGAATTGTGCAGCTATAAACATAGGTACACATGCATTAGTCTGGTAGTTGGGTTTTAGTTCTTTGGGGTAGCAGTTCACACAAGTCGAAGTATAACATACAACAAAAGTATATTTACTATGACATAATAAGAAACCTATTTAGAAACCAAAATACTGTAAACTAAAAGGACTGGTCAATCAGAAAGATTAGAGGTTTGGACTCTTGGGTCCTACTATAATGGGCTGTTTCTTCCTATACTTTACTCTAGGTTTGAAGAGTCCCAAAAGTCCTACAAAGCTGTGTAGAAGAATAGCCCCTAGAGCTTCTGCTTGTCCTTTGAGAAATATAATAGGTAACAATGATGGAGACACAAACCATATTGTGGGTGCTGTCCTATCACTCCCATAATGGCAACCGGAAGCATCTTAGACTAAAAGCACATATCCAGTACTGTGCTGAGCATTCCCTGTGGAGTCCTTCGACCTCCCAGTGAGCTAGATATACATTCACTATCCTTGTTTTTACAGATGATAAAATCAAAGCTCATAGGATATAATGACTTTATACAAGGTGCTCAGATCAGGATTCGAATCCGGGGGGGGGGCTGATTTGCTCCTCAGTACTCCCTGCTTTTTTACTTAGTAGTGGCAGTACTATGCTGAGGTGAGGACGGTGGGTAAAACAATAGAGCAAGGAGCTGTGTCATGACTGCAATTACTACAACCACTATTTACTTTAACCTGGGAGGCAGTAAGCATGGGCAATGGTAATCAGACATGGAAAAGAAGAGAGAGAATAGAAGCAGGAGGAGCCGGGTGTGGTGGCGCATGCTTGTAATCCCAGTACTTTGGGAGGCGGAGACCGGAGGATCCGGGTTCGCGGCCAGCCTCAGCTCGCACACGCGAGCGTTCTCTCTCCTTCCCTCCCTCCCTGTCTCTCTCTCTCTCTCTCTC
>PVJS01012056.1:0-44542 GCA_004027185.1 Glis glis | reverse complement strand
CCCCTGTGTTCAATCCCTGGTATTGAAAAAAAAAAAAAAAGAAGAAGAAGTAAAAGTACTTTGTTGACCAAGAAAGTGAAAAATCACTCGGTGGACCAGGAAGGAGAAAAAGCAACAAATCAAGGCCCTTTGAAAAATAAAGCCATCAAATATAACAGTCTGATCAATAAAGGCAAAGGCTGTGTATGTTAAAGAAATCAGAGACTTATATAAGAAGCAAGCCCTTCTCTGTTTTGTGCTTCCTCCTCTGTATCAAAGAGGCATGTAGCATATTTCAGATACTTCAGAATTAGTGGTATCAATAAAAATTAGGTTGACTGAAAAATCTCTATGGCTCCTAGAACTTGAAGCCCTTGTGACATGACATTTCTCATTTTTCTGATCTTTTATTGTCTACTACATGCCAAGTACTGTTCAGCGAAGGGGATGCTATGTAGTCCTTGCCTTTGAAGAGTGCATCATCTATTTTAGGAAACATTTGCAATGGAGCATGATGTAAGGGGAGATATTTTAGGAAACATTTGCAGTGGAGTACAATGAGCATATCAGAGAGTAAGGAAGTACAGTGGTGACATGAAAGGGAGGAGCAATCAACTGCTTTGTGGGTCAAAGAAGGCTTTTGGTGGAGTTGCTTGTGTTGAGTTTTAAAACACTAAAAGAATTTGCAAGGAATCTTCAAAACAGAAGCAGCAATATTGCAAAGACACCATGACTTGAAAAATGGGGCATTCTTCCAGAAGTGTGAGTAGCTTCTGTCCTACACACTCTCAGAAGCATGGAGTAGAATATTGGGTAAGAAGGAGGCAGGGACAGGGAAAATCTATATTCTATAAGACTCCTTAGAAATATTTCTTCAACCTGACTTAAAAAAATTCATCCAAGAATTTTAAAAAACAGTTTGTTATACTTTAGCATATTTATAGATTGTTCAATTAGCTGTATTTAGGAAAAAGGCAAGTCTCAGCAGTTCTTAGAACATAGGAATATGTACATATTCAGGCAAGAGCATGTAAAGGCTTGAAGGAGATGAAGATACCACCATCCTGGGGCATGAACTCTGCCTCTTTCTTACAGGGTAAGGAAAAGAATGTGAGCCTTGATTTTGTCATTCATGGCTACAAGTACAACCAAGCAAAGAAGGAGAAAACTTTAGTTGAGCAAAGAAGGTGACCTAACTGAGGGAGATGGGAGGGGGGAAGAGGGAAATACACTAATGCACATGATGTTTATAAACAAACTTATCAGAGTCGATCGCTATGCTGAACATGGAAAGGAGGAAAGGGGAAGGAAATGGTGTGGTATTTGAGGGAGGGCTAAATGAGCAATGTGTGCATGCATGCTTCTGATACGCTGACACCAAAATGTATAACTACAATGCACCAATAAATGTAATAAAATAATTTTTAAAAATATAATTAAAAAAATAAGTTACTAGCTCGTTGCCTTGGTAACGCTGATAAAACCATACCAATGTAAAAATTGTATTTAAGGGGCCAGGGTTGGAGGGAGGGGCAGAGTTCCACTTTCAGGCTCTCCAGCATGTCTTCCAGGCACGCTGCTTTTCCTCTTCTCTTTTTCTATCTCTTACTGACTTTGTAATAAAATTTTGTCAAAGCTGCAAAAAAAAAAAAAGAAAAAGAAAAAGAAAGGGGCTCTCCAATAAGATGGTGTTGTACAGAGAAGCCATGTCCTCTCTGGAGGAAGGACATTGTGTATGTGTGTGTGTGTGTGTGTGTGTGTGTGTGTGTGTGTTTTACTGGGGATTAAACCCAAGGGCATTCTATCTCTGAGCTACATCCCCAGTCTCTTTTTAAGTATTTTTTTTTTAAATTTTGAAACAGGGTCTTGCTAAGTCCCTGAGGCTGGCCTCGAACCTGTGATCCTTTTGTCTCAGCCTGCCAAGTACTGGGATTACAGGCATGCGCCACCATGCTCGGCTGTCTGGTTATATTTTGATGATAAATTGATAAGATTTGCTGATGGGTTGTATGTAGGATATGAAATAATGACAGAAGTTCATCTGTGCTTTCAATGCCTTATATGTTCTTGGTGCTTATGTCTGACCTTAACTTTTTTTTTCTTTTGTACTGGGGATTGAACCCAAAGACATTCTACCACTGAGCTACACCCCCAGGCCATTTTATCTTTTATTTTGAAATAGGGTCTTGCTAAGTTGCTGAGGGTCTCACTAAGTAGCTGAGGCTGGCTTCAAACCTGAGATCCTCTGGTCTTAGCTTTCCAAGTACTGGGATTACAAGTGTGTGCCACCACACCCAGCTCGCCTTAACTTTTTACCTGAGGAACAAGATGACTTTGCTTTCCTTTTTATATTTAAGTAATTTTGAATTTATATAAAAATTATAAGATTAGTACAAAGAACATATGTAAATCCTTCACCTTTTTCCTCCAAGAATGACTTCAGGATTCTAAGCCCGAGTACCTGGAAAGTAATAATCTATTTCTCTCAAAGAAGTGGGTAGTCCTTAATACCTTAAAAGTTCCCCAAAGTTGAAAGTGCAAAAAAACCCAGCAATACTTTTTGACTCTTTTGTTCCATAACTAAGAATCTATCTTAAATACAGTGATTTATTTTATTTATTTATTTATTTATTTTTTGTGTGTGGTACTGGGGATTGAACGCAGGGGTGGTCTACCTCCGCGCTACACCCCCAGACCTATTTTTTTATGCTTTAGTTTGAAACCGGGTCTCACGAAGTTGCGGAGGGCCTCAGTAGGTAGAAAGAGAGAGAGAGAGAGAGAGAGAGAGAGGGAGGGAGGAGAGAGAGGAGAGAGAGAGAGTGCACGAGCACACGTGCGCATGCTGAGGCTGGCCTCGAACCTGGATCCTCCGGTCTCCGCCTCCCAAAGTACTGGGATTACAAGCGTGCGCCACCATGCCCGGCTTAAATACAGTGATTTAATAGAAACAAAAATATAGTTTCGTTAGAATCCTAACTGCAGTATATAGAAGAAACAATTCAAATGATGGAAATATTCACCCTTAGGGAGAGATTTATAAATTATGGTATAATAATAAGATATAAAAATAGGTCTTCAAAACTCAAATTATATAGAAACATGGAAAACTATACACATAATAATTTAAAATAGAGCACTATAGAGTATAATGTATATTGATTGCAAATTTTGTAAAAATGTCTATGTATATGATAGCTAATATATAAAAAACAAAATATTCATTATATTAAGGTGGTAGACGACTGGATCATCTGATTTTTGAATGCTAAGTCTTATTTTATTATTTTCAATAATAACAAAGAGAAGTTTTTGACTCAAGTAAACACATACTAATTTGACTCAGTAAGCCAATTCTCTACCTTTCCTCCTTTTGTAAAATCTCTTTTCCTTACTATCTCCTGGCCTCCTCCATTCATAAAGTATGGAAGAAAGAAACACAAAAGGGAAGAGGGAGGCAGGACACCAAGAAGAAGAAGCAATTCCTTTGAATTGTCTCTCACATTCTCCTGGACACACATTTGCCCCTTTCCATGAAGCTGCCCTCAATCAAACAATCACCCTCTATCCCCTGGACTATGGTCAAACTACCTCACGAGTATCCCTGTTTCTACTCCGATGACTACCTGCTCATAATCCTTTCTCATTATACCAGCCTAAGTGATTTTATTTTATTTTTACTTTTTAGCCGTGCTGGGGATAGAACCAGGAGCCTGTGCATGCTAGTAATCTACACACTGAACCAAATACCTCCACCCCCAAAAGTAATTTATAAAATACATGTTAGATTATGTCACCACTCATTTTAATCTCCTCTCTACCCCAGGGTATTCTCTTTCCCATTCCCTTAGCAGGATCTAGAACAGAATTTCTCTAGCTATGCCTGAGACCATTTCAGAGAATCCATGAGTTCCACATTATTTTCATAATAACATTTCTTTGTCTTTTTCGCATTCATTTTCTCACAAATATACCAAATGAAGGCAGGAGATGTGAGAATCCAACTGTCTTCTATTAAACTGGACATTAAGGAGATGCGTAAAAATTTACAAATGCCTTTTTTTTATTTACTAAGTGCTTGTAGTTTGGGGGAATGGAGGTTTTAATTGAAAATGTATTAATGGTCATGTAAAATAAGTTAATATATATTTTAACATTATCGGTTTAATTTCTAACAGCAAATATCAATAGATATAACCCCCATCAACTGCAGCGCTTTGGGGTTCTCAGTAATTTTGAAGAGTGCCGAGGGGTCCTGAGAGCAAAATGTTTGAGAACCGTTGGCATAGAAAGGTCTTATGTGATCTGGGTTTCAGCTCTGCATTTGTTCCCCTGGTTTACTATGCAAAGGCTGCACCAAGGCTGCGCTCTTTCTCTGACCATTTTTTCCTGCCTCCAAACCCTCCTACTTCCAGGGTCCTCCACCGATGAGTTCATTCCCTCATCCTGGCATGGTAGCTCCTTCTCATCACAAAGCCATCAACTCAAGTGTCATCTTGACCGCTGCTCCCCTGCTGCTAATCTAAGGTGCCTCCTCCCCTTCCAGGGCTATCTGCCATTACAAAGTTCTATTTTTATAGTAGTGATAAGAGAAGTCCAAAATAAACCAATGTTTCTTGCCTTTATCTCCCAATAATGGTATAAACGCCATTAAATCATAATCTTGTTTATTTTGCTTTTAACTGTATTCCCAACAACTAGATTAGTGCCCAGCACAGAAGAGAGATGTTCAATACATATTTACTGAATAAAAGAATGAGTTGCATTCCTTCCAGCCCTTGCCCATCATCCTTGGGATAGGCCATCTTCACCTCACACCCATGTTTCCTCAGTATCTGACTGAGGATACTGACTGACTTTCCTGACTCCGGCGCCTCATTTGCCAAAGAAGTTCCATCGCCACTTTTCCCGCATCACAGTTCTGCCCCAGCATACAATGGCACCCATCTCTTATCACGACACATTTTCATAATATTTGGCATAACCTGTTCACTCTTATTGTGCAACTATATTTTCTCCTACTCTTTACATGCACCTTTTCCTCTTTGTAGGTCAGCATCTTCAATCTCCCCCAAGCTACCACATGCATTACGATCTCTGCACGTTAGTACCCATGGTACTCTTTCCAAGGTTGTTCTCTACTTGCTCAAGCTGTACCCATCCTGCAAAGCCAGCTCATGTCATCTGCCCCACTGGGCCACTCAGGTACTCAAGCATCATGGATATTTCTTTACTCTGTACCATACAATTAGCAAAGAGTTTGGAGCTCAGTTTCATCTCCTTTGTTAGTGTTTGTCTACAGCAGTGGTGTTGAGAATGATTCTAGGTTTCAGAGGGAAAGGAATGCCATGATTGACTAGTGATGGCACTCAGTGGGCCTTGGGCTAGGGAGAGGGACTTACTTAGTTAGCAATTACTAATGGGCACCTGGGCATCAGTCTGAATAATCTCATGTGTGAGGGTAACATGTTCCATCAATCCCATCACCCAGTCTTTTCTTAGTTCAGAGACAAGGAATGGCTTGAAACCTGAAGTTAGGAAGAGTTCTGACCAGCTCTTCCAATCCCCCTCCCCCAACATCAAGTCAGAGCCCAACAGAATCCTCTGACCTGGCTTCACCTGTCCACTCTTCAGCTCCCTCCTCCCTGACAAAGGGAGAAACAGTTATAGTTACTAGGTGTTAGTTGCCTCATTTTTCTTTACACCCAAGCCTGCATTGCAAAAATATCAATTCCAGCTCTATGAGCCATTTCTTTTATGCCTTTGATCCCCCAATACAAACATGCATTTTTGTCTACTCATTACCAAAATCATAACTTAAATGGTGAACTTTTTGCGAATGAAGTGTTTCTATATCTCACTCCTGCCACAACACTGCACACCCAGGATAAAACTGAGGTCAAAGTAGATGGGTTGATTGAAAAAGAGAAGTATGCTATTTCCTTATGATTCTGAAATTTACGGAGCATTTTATCCTGGCACAGAGGGGAGCACAATAATTTGAGCTATTCTACTATCTATAATTAATTCCACCTGTCATGTTTACAAACATCCCCTTACACATATTTTTTTATGAAATGATATCCAAATATCTAATAGTAACAATAACCTTAGTAGAAAAGTTTCATTAGAGGGCAAAAGTCAGAAAAATAAGTATGTATTTTTCATGTGACAAAATATTAGGAAAGCTCTACATACCATCAGTAGACAGATCAGTTAGACTTGAGGCTCTATATCAACCTGATTTTGTTTTTTGGTTTTATCTGGGGAAGTGCAATATTGGGTTAATTTCTATATCTGGCCTTGTGATTCTGGACACTCACTGGATTCCAGCTCCTTCATCTGTATATGCAGGGAGTAGAGGGAGAAAAGCATTTAATGTTTCTTCCAGCTTTAAAGTTCATGATCCATCATCTAAATTGATATTTTAAGTATTGAACCTGCAAAATGAAATTATTTCAATTAATATTTAATACACAAAGTGTTTCGTGATGTAAGACCTAGCTCGCATTTGAAACATTTGGAGGAAGCATTTGGCTATTTTCAAGCGTGTACTTTAATCAGCCTACCTACCTACATTTTTGGAAAACAGTTTGTAATTGCAGAATTGGGGGAGATTGGATTTGATCACAATCCCAACTGCCACTCAATATATTCTTTGCCAGTGCAGAGTGGCTTTGCACAATTTCACTGACTCCTTATTCCAAGTGCAATTTCAAAGCCAGCGAAGTCAGACTCCCACTGCAGTTGGAGCTTTTCTTTATCAAATGACTCAACCTTGAATGTCCCTTCTCAGTCCTTCCTCTGCTCATGTCATTATGCTACGTTTTCCTTCTGCCTCCTTTAGGCACCTGTAATCAAACCTGCCTGCCTGGCTGGCCTCTTCTGTATCCCAGTATTTCTCCAGCTGATATCCTTTCCTGAACACTCAGGACTTGTGACCTCTCCCTATTATAACAGGCTGTCTTCCCTATTGAAACAATTCTGGGGTCCGCAGGCTTACTTTTTTGAAAGATAAGCCAATCTTGTTATGCTTTCTTGAGTGCATCATATCTTAGCCCTCATGCAGTTCCCGCTGCCTGAAACAATACTTCTCCAACTGTTGGCATAGCTAAATTCTCCTTATCTCTCACATTTCAGCCCACATAGTACTATCTCCATGAGGCCTTTGCTGATCCCCACCTCTCCAACAACTGTCGTCCTCTATTATCTCCTTATCCGTGCCCAAATTAACTTTAACAATTACATCATGCTTGTAGAATTACTTTTTCAATCTCTTAATCCATCCTCAAACATAACTGTAAGGGGCAGGTACTATGTGCATCTTATTCATCAGTATCCTGAGAATATAAAACTATGCATGGCACAAGCGGGTTCTCAGTGAGTATTATTATTTGAATGAATGAATGAATGAATGCTAGAAAGGAGAGAAAAAGAGATAGAGAATGAGTGGGCCTGACTCTGTCTTGGAGTGTTGTTTTCTCTTGAGTTCTCTGGCTTTGATCTTTGCTGCCCCCACCTCCATGATGCTTCTAGCTATGGGAGGCAGGATGGTATTGTGTGGAAAGACCTACTTCTATGTTCAAGTTCTGCCATCTGCTAATTCCAGGATTTGAACAAGTACCTAGCCTGGCCAAACCTGGTTCTTTATCTAGAATATACTTCATAGGGTGACTGTGAGGATAAAATGAGATCATGTCTAAAAAAGTCCATAATGGCTGCACAATAAATATTAATTACTTTCCCTCTCCACTCTCCCCAGCCCCCGTCCCAAGCGTGCCAGTGTTCCTTTAACACTTTGGCTCAAGTGTGGACAAAAACATCTTCTCTTGGTTCTCCTTAGCACATCAGAGACAGACTGGCACTTTACTAATTGCTAAGGGGAAAACAAAAGGTAATTAAATACAGAAAACAGTGGCAACATAAGGCAGGGTAACTTCCCCAGGGCAGGGTTTAGATCTCATTATAGATACTTGTTTTTCAGACTCAAAGGTCTTGTTGGTGGGATCCTAAAAGGAATGAAATCCTATGGAGAAAACTCTTATTTTTTCATTTATCTGTCCCTTCATTCATTTAGTAAATTCTGGTTATGTCTTAACTATCAGAGTATTAGTGCAGACCCCCTAGCCTATAGATCACATAGCATTTTAGACAAATGGAAAAATCTTTAGCCCAGAGTGTGTGTGTAGGGGGGGGGGATAGTAGAAACTAATAGGAATGAAGGAAAATGAGGGTAAAACTGTGGTCCTCAAGGTAGAAAAGTAAAATTGGCAGATTTTGTGGTAGATATGAGAGGGGAGGTGAACAGGACACACAGTTAAATTTGAAAAATAGCTCTAACTTCTGTGTTTTTCTAATTTTAAAAGTCTGAAATCAGGGCATTTGAATATCCTGACAAAATCAATATAAGATGCAATTCAAAATCTTAAATACGGGATAGGTGCTGTATATACAGGATTTCTAGAAAAACTCCTCCAAGGGAAGGGGCCCATAATTAAATATCTACCCTTCACATGGGTTTTGAGAAGAGCTTTGACCAACCGTTGCCTGATGTGCCATATGCAGGGGGTACCTAGGATAGACTGGACAGAGTAGCACTGGAGGGCGTTAGAGACTGTAGGGAAGGGTGGTCCCAGGGCCCAGACTTGGAGCTGGCAGAACCAAAAGAGATCATCAGCAAGCTGAGAAAAGGAGAAACCTGCGGGACCAAGAAGAGGGTCAGAGAGCAGCTCGGCCAATCCACCAATAACGGAGTCAGGAATATTCAAATATTGAGCAGCAGGAAAGAAGGCACCAAGTGACAAAAATGGGTGTGGTCCCTGAGGCCCTTTGCCAGGTAGTAACTTTAGTTGCTGGACCTGGGAGCACTTCAGGAGGTCCTGGAGCCCATCTAAGGTGGTAAAAATACCTGTGCGCATGGCCGCTCAGGGAGCTAAGAGCAGGAATATTTACACCTGGAAAAGAAGTTCCTCAGTATTTTAATAACCAGTAGACTAATTTTACTGGGTTAGCAGAGAATGTGAGAACTGGCCCAGTTATTTCTTAGAAGGGGCAACCTACTCACAAGACTCAGAAATAGGCTGTGGTACTTATCTTGAGTCCCGCTGGTGGTAGTCTGGTCCTTCTAATTATGAAACTATTTGTGGAAGGTATTTAAGATGACTTTGTGACTTTTTTAGGGAAGAGGCCAGGAGAGAGGTCAGAAAAACAGATGTTAGGACCCTCTCATTTATCTCACATCTTCTTCTCATTCTGGTAAAGATGAAATCAACATCTTCCCTCCTGGACTAGAAGCTTCAAGAGGAAAGAGATCAAGATAAGTAAACTCAGTTATCATATCAGGTATAATATGGAAAATAACACTACACTAGAAGACTTTAAGTAATATTTAAGGTCATTTATTAATTGAATGTGCATTTGTTTTTAGCACCTACTAGGTGATAGGCATTATGCTGTGCCATAAAATGATAATAATTAAAATGAAAATAAATGCTAGTCTCTCTCTCTCTCTCTCTCTCTCTCTCTCTCTCTCTGTCTCTCTTTCTCTCTCTCAATTTGTGGTACTGGGGATTGAACCCAGGGGCATTCTACCTCTCAGCTATACCCCCAGCCCTTTATATTTTTATTTTTTTGAAATAGGGTCTCACCAGGTTGCTGAGAGTCTCGCTATGTTGCTAAGGGTGTCCTCAAACCTGAGACCTTCCTGTTTCAGCCTCCCAAGCACTGGGATTACAGGCATACGCCACCACGTCTGGCTCTTATTTTTTATTGAATGTTTCCTTTGTACAATTCTATGCTGTGTACTTAACATACTTCCCCATTTAAACTTCAAAATTTCTCTGTAAGGGGATATTATTATGCTATTTTACAGATAAGCTAACTGAGATTTAGATAAGTTTAGGCAAATTTCCAAAAATGCACTTTTAGTAAATGGCAGAACTAGAGTTTGGATCCAGTTCAATATGACTCCAAAAATCCCATCGTAAAGGAACCTACCTTCTAAGAAGAAAATTCACAAATAATCAGTAACAGTGTGGAGAGATGAGAGCTCCAAGAGAGAAAATACAAGGTACAGAGGGCCCTGTGGGTGAGTACCTGGTCACTTGGGAATAAAAAGAGATGCTCGATCCACCCCAGAGAAGGTTACACATCAGCAGCCCTTGATCTCAAATGATTCCCAGATCACTCCAAAATAGCTCTGTCAGCAGCTAGATACACTGACTAATTTCCTTAAATATGCCAGAGGCAAAACACTTAAGAAATGATTACACATCATTGGAGAATTTCAACAAATTGCCAACACGGCAAGGTAATGGAAAAAATGTAAATCTTGGTGAACATCTTAAAAGTGTAATGGGACACATGGTGAGTCTCCTAATTATTAGCATATATCCTGTCAGGATGATCGATGCTACAGAATATAATTCTGTTGAAATACTATCTGTCTTGTCAAAAAGACAAGGCGTAGCTGCCGTCAGGTAGCTGGGTGCTGCCTGGCATCCTCAAAGAAAGCGAGCTGATGCTCATTCTTGGAAATGGTAAGAATGGCATAAGCTACTGGGAAATAAAGAGTTACTAAGTGAAGGGCTCACCCTTTCCTAATTTCCCATCCACCAGAAGCCAGACTTAAAAAAGGGATGGTGGAAGTGGTTGACTGCTGTTAGTAATTGCCCAGTGAGGGGCAGCAGAGCTGAGCAGAATGAGCCCCACGCTGGGTATCAGAGACTGCAGTTCTCATCATCCGAGCTCTCCTACTGCATAACAGTGTGATCTTGGGCAATTTCCTTAACCTCTCTAGATCTGTTCTTCCTCCATAAAAAGAACCCAGTGCCGGGACCTCATCATCTCTAGCACTCTTTTCATCTCTCACAAGCTATTTACTAGACCCAATTCAGGATTAGTATTAGAAGAGTCATTCATCTAAGAAACAAAGCAGGGCAATCCTTAGTTCTATACCTAGAGATGGTCCATTTGGCTTAGGAGACCATGTTTAACAACAAAGAAGTATCTTTCCACCCTCTTCTCATAAATCAGAAAAGATTTATTAAGGCAAAATAGCATCATCTCTGATTTTTGACTAGGTTCTACATTCTTCAATACTAAATGGAATTATGTTCAACACAGGACCTGGCTCTTAGTGGCTGCTCAATAAATGCTACTTCTTTTCACTTTCTCCAGGGTGGTGTGTGTCTGATATGCAACTGCATTGTTGGACTCATCCTTTCTAGAAAATGATTCTCTAATCCCTGGCTAAAATGATAATTGGAGATAAACAGAAATTGTTCTTGACCAGAGTGCTCCACTCTGCTAAAGAGACCAACTTTGTAATGACTCTCAGAAGCTGGCCATCATTGGTCTCCTACAAGTTCCCCTAAATAGCACTCCATATCCCTTCCTGAGTTCCAAAAAATATGAAAAATATAAGTAAGAGTAAATCAGATGGTATCCCATATATCCCGATTATTACTTGTACAGGCTAAGCTGGAGGACATAGCCCATGGTGTGATAAGCCATCTTGGCCTGCCAGCATCTCTCTTCAATTTTAAGTGGATACCCAATGAGAAAGAGGCTAACCATCCCCTACAAAGCCAGAAGAAGCAATGAAAACCTGTTCTCATAGTCTAAGAGAAAAAAATATGGCAGAAAAAGGCCAAGCTGATCCAGTGATTCATTCCTTCCAAGCTAACAAATCAGTTAAAATACTCCATCACACCTGATGGGCCAGAGTGGTAAAAATTTCAAGAGGCTAGGACTACACCTAGGGAAAATTACATCCTATTGAAACCAGGAGTGGGGAAAAATGTGATCCCCATCCAGAAATTATGGAAGAAATAAATGAACAAATGAAAAGCCAGTTGCAGTTACACTGGGGGAAAAAGTCCAGGCAATGAAAGCCCTAACACAGCCACATAAAAAAGTCATATGAAAATATCTTCCTTTCAAACACTATGGATTTCTAAATGCATGCCTTTCACATCCAGAGAGAAGGGAGTCTCGGGTTAAAGTTCTAAGCATTTTGAGAGCAGAGCTGGGGCTAATTTGCTGTGGCTAGCAGAATGGAGGAAGTCGTCTTAAGGGAAATGATGTCCTCTGGGGTGATCACTGGGCTGAAAAACTGCTTGACCAGACACCAGGAGGGTGGTGGCTCCACAGCCCAGAAGGGGGCCTGCTCCTAATTATAATAGCTCTCTGGAAGTGCTTCCAACAGTATTTCTGAGTTGTTAGTTGATTAGGTTTCAGTTAAATCGATAAAGCCTCCAGGGTTAACTATCTAGAAGATATTGCTCTACAATTATAATGCACAAAATGTGTTTATTATCAACTTTCTCTTACTTTGGCTTAATTATTTAAGCACTTGTGATTCAGTCGTTTTCCTGCCTCCCCTGAAAGTAATCTAAGAAACGGGCAAACAGAGGCCAGAACTATTTCCAATAGGCAAATGAATCAAATAAAAATGGGCTTATTTCCCAATTATATTCAGGAGAAGCACAATATATTCAATAAATCACTGATCATTTCACTTAAAAGAGTGAAAGCCACCATGTATTGAGTGTTTATAACATGTCGGGTTCTAGCTAAGTGCTTTGTGGATGTTATCATCTCATTTAATCTTACAACTTCCTTGCAAGGTAAGCATTATTATTCCCATTTCCAAATGTGAAAGTCTGCCAAGTCAGTAAGAGTAAGAGACAGAATTCAAATTTAGGCCTATTGGTATAAGTTGAATTGTGTCATTCCAAAATTCATATATTAAAGTCCTGACCTTATTTGTTAATAGGAGTGTTACGGATGTATTTAGCAAAGTTAAGATGAGGTCATAATGGAAAAGGGTGGGCACTTAATCCACTCTGACTGGTGCTTTTTATAAAACAGGAAGATTTGGACACAGGTATGCAAACAGAATCTTATGAGAGCATCAAGGCAGAGATGGAGGTGATGGTTCTACACCATCACCCAACCCAAGGGAGCCCAAGGGAGACAACAAACCACCAGAAGACAGAAGAGAGGCAAGGGACAGATCCTCCCTCATAGCCCCCAGAAGGAACCAACCCTACTGACACCTTGATTTTGGTCTTCCAGCCTCCAGGATCATGAAACAACAAAATTATTTTGCTTAAGCCTTTTAGTCTGTGGTACTTTTGTACAGCAGCCTGAGCAAACTAATTAGGTTCCAAAAACCTACACCTATCCATTAGGCCATATGGCCTAGGGGGGCACGATTTTTTGCTGCTACTGATCCTTCCCACCTGTTTGGAGACTCTGGTACCAAACTTTACTGGAGTTTTGGCTGAGATTGTAGAGATACTTCTGACAACTTGTCTACATGCTGTGGCTTCCTCCCCTGAAATCGTATCTTTCCCTGGCTTGACCCTTTCACCACCGGCCCAGTTTTCCCAAGAAATCCATTTTGCCTCACTGTTTGGGTTAGCAGGCCATGTGTTATTCATCCATTCACTTAGAAAATCCATATTGAATAACTCTTTGTTCCTACTAGTCTCTCATGGAGCTCATAATCTAACAGAGGAGCATCATGTCAAGGAAATCACACCAAGTGCTATGGGCATGTGCACTTGTATCACTTTGAACCTCACTATGATATATAGTTACAATGCACCAGTAAGAGTCTCTAAAAAGAAAATTACTACACCTAGAATTACAGTAAGTATATTATAGAAGTTTGTCTTAGGATGCTAGAAAAATCAAGATTGATCTGCTCTATTCAAAGTCTTACTGTGATTCTTTTTAAAATAGATAGCAATGTAGATATTTCAGAACACTAAGAGTCAGAGGCCAAAGGGCTATTGAATAGTTTCTTTATTCTGTTTTCAAGG
Organism: Glis glis; assembly: GCA_004027185.1. Classification (NCBI taxonomy): domain Eukaryota; kingdom Metazoa; phylum Chordata; class Mammalia; order Rodentia; family Gliridae; genus Glis; species Glis glis. The sequence continues at coordinate 30,734 of PVJS01012056.1, read as the reverse complement.
TCATGATAAGCATTACTGGGCAATCATTTGTACTGTTTTTCAGAACTCTGCCAGTAATATTTTGTCTCTTTTTCAAATATCTGAGCAGCTCTGAAGTTGCTTTTCAGGTGTGCAAATTCCCCAGTGGAGTAACAAGAATCAATCTTGTTCTCTCACCATAAACAACTAGAAACAGGACAAAATAACAACTGTTTTTAGACATTGAACAATAGGCAGTGCATAAGGGAAAGAAGCAAGGGAGGTGAGACTCATAATCACCCATGTTTTCTACGTGCAAGCATTTTACCAGTCTGTTAATGAAACGGAGCTAGGCAGCTTCTCTGAATTAACGACACAGAAACTAGAGTCCAAGAAAGCTGAGACAGCTAAAATTTCTGGGCTAAAGTATCAGAGAGAAGGGAGCTCCACAGAGAACAAGTTCCAGAAACCTGCACATGGGCTCCTTTGCTTCTTTGGCTGAAAAGGATACAAGCATATGGTAAGGTTGTACAAGGCCAGGCAAAGAATTATTAGGGAGCTGTAAGCTGGACAATCCTCATTGCTTGCACAGGTCTAGGAGACAGGTCAGTGCCAACCAGCCAGAATGGAGATATGTTAACTTGAAACATTCAAAAGAGACTCCACAGCCATGAATGGTAGTACACACCTGTCATCCCAGCACTTGGGAGGCTGAGACAGGAGGATCGCAGGTTCAAGGCCAGCATGTGGTAACTTAGCAATACCGTTTCAAAATAAGAATGCCCCTGGGTTTAATCCCCAGTACCAGAGAGAGAGAGAGAGAGAGAGAGAGAGAGAGAGAGAGAAACTCCACAGGGTCGTTTCCTAGTAGAGATAGACTCTAGAGGCTACCCTAGATCAGGTTCAAAGCTAAAAGCAAACTTCAAAATAATGAGCTTACTACAAGTAACTTAATATCCTTCCAAAGGAGACCAACATTCTAGAAGGGAAGACAATATTCAGATGCTCAACATCCTGAAATTTACTATGTATACCATCCAAAAAATTTATTCAGTGCATAAAGAAGGAGAAAATATGATCCATAAATAGAAAAATGACAGCAATGAAGAGATGATGGAAGTGGCAGTTCAAAAGGATTGTTATAAATTTGATCAAAAGATTAAAGGAAAAATATAATAAAGAAAGAAATGGACTATATAAAAAAGAGACACATGGAACTTTTAGAACTGCAAAATACACTATATGAAATTTACAAAAATTCACTGGGTGGTTTTATAACCAGAATAGATGTTGTGGGGGTAGGGGGAGAGATCAGTAAACTTAAAGACATAGCAATAGATTAAAAAACAAACTATAGGGCAAAGAGGACATAAAATTATATTTAAAAATAACAGACTCAGTGACCTGTGAGACAATAGCCAGTGGAAGAAAAACAAGCAAAGGAATGTTCTCCACTACTGTTATGTAAAGTCCAGGCAGGCCAATTTGGCTTCTTAAATAAAATTTATGTATATATTACAATAAGGAATAGCAAGTAGCTGATCTTATAAACCAATTAGCCTGACTTAAAGTATTCTTCTAGTAATCACATGTAAACAAAATTATATGCCCATATTTAAGTTTATCTAGAAAACAACCAAAAATTCTCATGTACAAAATGTTCTTTATTAAAAATCGGAATGAAGGGGTCACTTACGATGACATTTGCCTTACTCTAGACTAATGTTTTCATTTTAAGGCCTGTGACATTTTTATTATTTTTAAGTGGGCAATTATATAGATTTTAATAAGGTCTATAAATATAAACCCACTATCTCAAAAGAATACATAAACTTATAAGGCTTATTCAGTAATACATTTATATTCTAATTATATTCATATAACCATAAATTTTAATATTTTAAAAATATGTAATTGCACTTAGAGAATTGCATCCAAGTTCCGACCTATAATATATCTCTCTTTTTGCCAAAAAGTACTTGCTGAAGCTAAATGTGGTGGCAAAATTTGGAGAACAGGATTATTTCAGTTCGGTTTGACTGGGCCAATGTCCATAATAGTTACCATGCATTGAGTTTGTTTCTAACTGTTTGCTTCCCAGCTCAAGTTGAAGTCATTCTAGTTTTGTTTCTTTTCCCATTGCTGAAAAACAATCTGCAGCAATCATGTGAGCTGATCAACATCCCCACTGCGAAGGAGGAAGAGGAGAGTTGCTTCAGTTGAAGCATCACCACTTGGTGTGTTGGCTACTGCTATACCTAGGTGAGAACTCTGTTTTTCTAGAAATGAATGTTCTGAGGATTTGTACAGCACAACCTTCATTAAATCCCACTTTATCAATATTTTGTCTCTCTCAAATAACAGCTATGAGTCCCTCAGCCAAACACTGTCTGTGTTGTGATTGAGGTTAATTACCATGATAAGGTTTAAATGTTTGGGTTTGGATTTCATTTGGGTAAAACAAATTTGGAGCAGCCTAGACTGATGTAAGGGAATGATTCTGTCATGCACCAACTCTGCATTTCAAAAGAGCATTTCTGTGCTAGCTTTATTTATTGAGGGATAAACAGGGCCATGAGAATATATCTATATTTAATCACTGGAGAGACTATTGTCCATAGCCTCAAAAAGCCAATTGCAATAAAAGCCATACTTCTGTAATAGGAATATTACCAAAATGCCTTTCAAAAATGCAAAAAAAAAACCCCCCAACCTGGAAGCAGCCAATTATAAAGTTTATTCTAGTAGTCCACATGGAAACAAGGAACCTGAAAGCTCCACAAAAAAAAAAAAAAATGCCTGTGGACTTTTAGAACCAAGATAAATCAGCAAATTCACTTTCTTCTTTTTACTGTTAAGAAAACTAGGTGTAGAGACATTACAACATTAGTCTGCATCCTCAGCTTCTTCACAATAGGCCAGTTAAAGACAGGAAATGACCAGGTGTGATGGTACATACCTGTAATCCCAGTACTTGGGAGAATGAGACAGGAGGTTCACAGGTTTGAGGCCAGCCTCAGAAACTTAGCGAGGCCCTTAGCAACTTAGTGAGATCCTGTTTCAAAATATAAAGTAAAAAGGTCTGGGGGTAGATCTTGGAGGTAGAACGCCCCTGGGTTCAATTGCTAGTACCAACAAAAAAAGGGGGGGGGGGATGTTCTCTTTTGCCACTTTTCTGTAGCATCTGGCTGACTGGATAGGAGTTCTATAAACTGAAATTGAAAGTGACTGCATTTTAATGAACATATTTTTAATGGATGTTAAATAAATTGGATCAATAAAACTCAGCTTGCTACACAGTTTAGTATATTTTAGTGGGAAATAGATGTGGTGGCCAATTAGGGATTACAAGTTCACAAGCAACCACTTTTCTTCCTAACGCCAACTATTTTTCCTCATTGGATAAACCAAAGAGTGAAAAAATATGGCCTCAATTAAATGTTCTGATATATTGGAACTGTGTCATATACTTTTGGATTAAGAACCCTGAAAATATACAGAATCTAAGGCAGAAGGAAGGAAGAACCCAAAGGGTGATAGAATGTTCAGAATCCAGTATAAGACTTGCCAGACATCTTAAGCAAAGTACCAATAAATTAATTAAGTTTATGATTCCTTCCTCTTTTAAATATGAATGAAAAAGAGTACTTAGCAATATGTTCCTGAAATAAGCTCTAGAGTTCTACAGCATGGTGGGGTGGCTATAGAAGACAACAATGTATTATATATTTTATCATGAACTAGAAAAAAGGATATCTAAGGCTCTCAACCTGAAGAAGTGATAAATGTCTAAAGAGATGGAAATGCTAATTACCCTGATTTGATTAACACGCATTGTATGCATGTATCATATTACATTGTGGCCTATTAATATGAATGATTATTATGTATTGAGTAAAAATTATTTTTGTGGTACTGGGGATCGAACCCAGTGCCTCATGCATGCTACACAAGTACTCTATCACTGAGCTACATTCCCAGCCCCAAATCTTTAAAAAAATTATTAAAAGAAATAACTTCTGAAAAATTAAATCTGTCATATGTTTTTACCTGTCATTGATATAACTTCAGATTAGTAAGTACAAAAAAACCCTCTAAGATCATATCTTCTTTGTCCCTTTATCTTTCCATCCTTTTATGTCATACAAATTCAATTTTTTTCATATAGTTTAAGAAATATTAAACGTGTGGTTCTACCACTGGTGGGGTAGGAGAAAGTTTTATTTTCTCTGACATTCCCAGTCCAGAAAAGTGATATAACAAAGTCCCATCATGAAGCCTGTGCTTAACGATCCGAGAAGTTGATCTTCAGAGAACAAATATTAAGCAAGTGTATTAAATCCCTGGCTCATTTTGACTAAGCAAAACAGAAACTTCCAGAATATTGTGACCTAACTCTCTCCTTCCTAAACTCCTCAGGATCTGGTGTATAAGGACCCAGCCAGGCCCAACATCCAGAAAACATGTACCTTCAAGAAGCTGGTGTATGAGACCGTGAGAGTGCCCGGCTGTGCTCACCACGCGGACTCCCTGTACACATACCCAGTGGCCACCGAATGTCACTGTGGCAGGTGTAACAGCGACAGCACTGACTGCACCGTGCGAGGCCTGGGACCCAGCTACTGCTCCTTCAGTGAAATCAAAGAATAAAGCACAGTGGACATTTCAATCCACCTATCCTTGTCCTGAAGGACTAAGGTATACAAAATATCTGTGTCACGCTCTGAACCCAGGCTGCAAACCACTGGGCCAGGGGATCAGGATCATCAGACCCCACTGATCCCTGGTGTACTGGCAGAGGGGATGGGGAGCTCCGGGAACTGAGAGTGCTGGGGCCAGGACTCTGTCACCACTCAGCCCTGCATCCCTGGGTCTGGTCTCTGTAAGTTTCACTCAACTTGAAATCATGGACAGCAATTTTTTTCCCATTTTCAATAGACTTAGGAGTCCTCTAGAGCAACCCTTTGATTACAGATGAGAAACTCTAGACTTAGGGAAAGGAGGTCTCACGATGACTGTGTGAGAGAACCAGACGGAACACAAGCTCCTGTTAGGCTGCACATCCTACAGGAGCAGGGCTACTATTTCTTGAGTGTTGTGGAGCTCTAGATCTAATTGTTTAATTACTGAGGGACAGTCAGTAAGGAGGGGTGCCTCAGCCAAGGCCACTCAGGTTACTGCTGATGCACAGAGGTGGTGGCATCAATTCTACCTTGCATTTGTTTTTTTCTAGTAGAGAAGTTGCTGTTAAAATGTGAGGGGTAGGAAGGGCTCCAAGGGTGGGAGGGGGTAAGCTGGGAAACAGTGCAGCCATTCAGTATTTGCAGCTTATAAAAACACATTTTAGCTGGGTATGGTGGCGCATACCTATCATCACAGTACTTGGGAGGCTGAGACAGGAGGATCGCAGGTTCACATGCCGTAACTTAGTGAGACACTCAGCAACATAGTGAGACCCTGTCTCAGAGCAAAAAATAAAAAGGGATGTAGACCGCCCCTGGGTTCAATCCCCAGCATCACAACACACACACACACACACACACACACACACACACACACACACACACACCACAACACAACAAAACAAAATGTATCTTAACAGTTTCTATTTTCAATTTGAATTAAGAGCCCAGGTAAGAAAATGGGCCCATGATATTCAATCACAAAACCATGAATGTCTTTTCCTAACAAGTTAGCCCCTATGTATTGCATTACTTAACTAAATTTGATTAAGACTTTCCAGCCTCCTGTAAAATTCCCTCCCAGGCAGTAAGATGTATCACCTGTCGCAGCACCATCTGGGCCGGAATCTCCCTCTGTTGGTGGGATGGGACCTTGCGGTCCAGGTGACAGCACTTCAGGCAATGGAACAGGCTGCATTTAACTTACTTGCCAATTAATTACCTTTTCAGTTGAAATAGTCATCTTAAAAGAATCGGAAGCCTGGAGAGGGTAACTTTATTTTCTGGGCTTTCGCTTTACATCTGCTTTATCACTGACTACATAGTCTCCCAAATATGATTTCTTTCAAAAGAGTAAACACTGAAAATGCTTCATGCCTTAAATTACTTTTGAAGATATTCATTCTTTTTTACTTTCACTTCGAAAATATCCTTAATGATCAAAAATGATATCTACCAAAGGCACTACTTTACATTTTTCCACAATCTTGAGCTACTTGAACATCATACATGTATATACCCGTAGTCTAGTGGGAACATTATTAAAGATCTATTTTTAAATGCTTCTACAAATATTACCTGTACCTATTGTCACTTTGAAATTTCAACAAGAAGAATTTTGCTGGATTTTAGTGGTCTCATTTTCTTCCATAAAATATAACTACCAAAAACTGCTTTGAAACTTTCTGTGAATTGCTGAAGTGATAACTTCCACACTTCATGCCCATTGCTCCTCAGGCCCCCCTACTGCAGTCCACATTCAAAATTATTTATTCACGAGAAACTCTTAGCCTATCTCCTTTGCCTGCAGCTTGGACTCAACGGGAAGTCTTCCTTATAACCTTTAAAATCTAGTTAAGCACTACAGCTAATATATTTTCCAGCACATGGATATCAAGGATTATTCTTTCCAAATGACTTTTTTTTCAATTTGAAATTCTCAAATTGAGTACATATTGGATCAGTAGGCTTCTCATAAGAATCATCTGCCATGTCCTTTAAGAACAGTTATGATTATATTTTCTGACAGTCCAAAAATATAAGAATGAAAGATGAACAAAATCGTGAACTGGAGAGAGGTTTGAAGGCCATGAGTTCAACCATTTATAGGATTTCAACACTGAGACCTGTTAAGACTATGGGGAATCTTGGAGATGGACTGAATGCAACTGTGTTGTGAGACAAGTCTGAGCCTCTGGGGATCAGGGGCAGAGTGTTATGGTTTGGATCTGGAATATGCCCCAACCTCTCATGTGTTCAGAGAAAGGGGCTTTGAGAAAGTGATCGGATCCTGAAGTGAATTAATCCATGCATAGCTGAATGGACTCCTGGGAGGCAGGACATTGTTGGAGGAAGCAGGCCACTGGTGGTGAGCCCTGGAAGAGTTTGCCTCCTCTCTGGCCCTTTCTTCATGCTCTCTCTGCTTCCCAGCTTCCAGGAAGGTGAGCACCTTTCCTCGGCCATGCCCTTCCACCATTGTATTGGTCAGGGTTCACTAGATCAACAGAATTCACAGAATGAAAAAAAAAAGGATTTATTAGATCAGCTCACAATGTAGTCCTGAATTTTGACTGCACGTGAAGAATCAGAGGAATTAGTAGCTGGTCGGGCGGTCTAAGAGCTGGAGCCTTAGGATTGAAGCAACCACCAATTCAGTCCAGTCCAAGATGTGAAGATAAGGAAGCTCTTCGGAGAAACGATGGTGAAGTTTCAACTGGAAGGCCGGAGGCCGACGATCTCAGACGAGAGCAGAAGATCAAGAAGCTCTTCAAGGAAATGGCAGAGTTGGATACCGATGATCTCAGACGAGAGCAGATACGTTTTCTTCAGGAAGAGTCGCGGCTCACTCTACGCGGCTTTCTCCTTCTTTTTATCTAAGTCCTGCACCTATCAGAACCCTGCTGCCCACATTTAGGGCAGGACTTCCGGTTCAATCTGCTGTTATACAACCAAAGTCACATGATCTTAGGAGGGTCAAGTTGACAAACCAGACCAACTATCACAACCATGATATTTTGACTCATCTCAGGCCAAGAGTAATGGAGTCCTCTGACCATGGACTGAACTCTCTGAAACTGTGAGCCTAAATCTCTCCTCCTCTAAGTTGTTCTTTTCAGGTATTTTTGTCACAGCAACACAAAACTTACTAATACAACCATGCCCTGAAAACACTTTGCCAACCAAACTAAGCCATTTGAATATGGCTATCTGCAAAGTGCAGACAATCACACATGCCTATGTTTTCTACATTTTTACGCCAGGTGTAGACTGCAGCTCTGGTGATAAATATAATAATAAGGTAGTGGCTCTGTGGATACGGGGGTTTTATCTGCCTCATTTACTCCTGGGTAAACCCTTGGCTCTTAATAGGTACCATTAGTGAGCTAATGGCATTGCACTGATCCACACTAAACTGAGAATCTTTTTCTCTGAAATTCCCATTCAGGTTCATCTTCAGAAACCACCCAAAACAAGATTTATCTCTTTTCTGCTTAATTCCAGTAAGGAAAGAAACTATATTCTCACTTCCAACATGAAAATTAATAGTACATTCAACTGTTCTTTGAATAATCCAGTTTCCAGACAAGTTTTTTCACAATCCTGGTTGATATTATTTTTTGTGTTAATAAGGGCCTTTAACAAATATACAGATTCATAAAGGGCAGCATGGACACTGAATTACTGCAGACAATAGATTTGAATAGGAAGTCTTTGAAAGCAGACAATGTCCTACAGTTATATCCCAAACACTTGGTCCAGTGCTTGTCACACATGAGGTCTGGTGATTACTTCTAAATGACCAGATCAGAGCACTGTCTTAATTGCTTTCTTAGCATCTTTGACCCATACATTAAGCCTGTGGTCAAATGCCACTCCTTTTTATGTAGACATCAATTACTTTAATGTAGTGAAATTTGGAACCACTAAATCAGAGCATTTTGCCCATTTCAAAGAAAGCAGTTGGGTGTTTTGTTTTGTTTGTGCTCAGTATTACTACCTGTGGATGTAATTCTGTCAGATTCCTGAGTGTATATTTTCTATAATTGATTCCTCCAATTTCTTTCCACTTAGAAAAATAGGAAACAATATTCAAGGCAAGAACTTAAAAGGAGGAGGTGAAAGATCTATGACCCATGGAAATACCAACATTTTACCAATAGGCACACAGAAATTTTGTTTATACACCAGGTGTTATCCAAGAAATACTGATCTGAGAAGACCCATGTTGCCAGTAGATAATATAGTAGGTAACATAGAGCAGAAATATGAATCCAAATCCCAGCTTGACTCCTTTCTGTGTGCTATTGGGCAAGTTATTAACGTCTCTGAGCTGTGTCCTCATTTTCAAAATAAAGATAATAACTATCCTTCAGTGAGAGCTAATATTTATATGGCAGTTACTATGAGCCAAATAAATACTATTCATTTATTTATTAACTCGTTTATTCCTCATATAGCCCTATGAAATGGGCCATATTATTACCTTCACTTTATAGAAGAAGAAACAGAGGTTCAGAAAGGTTAATTAACTTGCACACATCACACAGCTATTATGTGGTAGAATTGAGATTTAAACACCAGCAGTCAACTCTAGAGTCTGTTTATAGTCAATATGCCATACTGCTTATATAATCATAGGCATGAATTCCAGAGTATTAAACTTATTATTCCTTCTCTATTGCCATCACTCTCCTTCGCAGGAGGAAAGAAAAAAGATCACGGGGCTAGAAGGGGACCTGGATTCCATTAACATCTCCTCCCTGACTACCTCTGTGACCCTGGACAAGTTGTTTTATCTCTTTGGGCCTCAGACTCCTTATCTGTAAAATATAATGTCCAGAGGTCATGAATTTATGCTTATAGATAACCAAAGAGTAACAACAATAAATGAAACAGACTTAAGATAGAGGAACACTTTTCTTCCATATTTAGTACATAAACTACAAGAGCACATAGGAAATACTCCACACAATGGCAGCTATCCTTATTATTTTTACCTTTCCCTTCTGGCCCTCTCGGATCCCCAGTGTTTTTAACTGCTGAGAAAGTTAGAAAAGCTATACCTCTGATACCCTCACCATTCAGGGTCCAGAAAACGCTGTTGGTGTGAATATAGCCTTGCAGAGACAAAGCCAGAGGAAGGCCAGCAACCACCTGGTTCTGAGCCTGTTTAGTCTCCCAGCAGCCTGGCCTTGGCCTTCTGGCCAGCTCTGAGCCAGCCACATCAAGGCTCTTTAGACCCAAAGCTCTAAACGCACAGTCACAACCTCTCAAATCCACTTAGTCCTTTAATCCCCACCTCCCAGCAGGGCAGACAGTCACACAGAATGCTTGCCTCAGCTTTTACCCAGTGGCCTCAGCAAGGGCCTGAGCCCCACCACAGTCTCTCCACTCCACTCAGGAGGCCTTGGGTACAACCCTCTCAAACCCTGAGTGCCTGGCTTTCAAAGGAAAAGTTCTCTTGTGGAGCTGGAGTTCACTAAGGTGTAAGTGACGAAGTTCAAAGTACATTTGGTATTTGGAAAAATGTCAAACGTTTCCTCTATGCATCACATATGAAATCTAAATGAGGTAAGTAAAAAAAAAATAAGAAGCGGAAAGCAAGCAAGCAGGCAGCTCCGAATCTGGTGCTGCTTTTCTTTTCAAATAGAGGACTCTAGAAAGGTAAGTGGGATTCCTACTGCATTCCAGAATAGGATAAGGTTCATACCTTATTATTACCATTTGTCCCCATGTCAACAGAAAAGAAAAGAGAACGCTGGCTGGAAGCAAGTCAGGAGGCCTGGGTTCCGTTCCCTGCTGCCCCCTGAGTAGTTCTCTAATGCTGGGCACATTACTTTTCCTCTCTGGGCCTTGGAATCCTCATCTGTAAAATGATAATGTCTGAGGGTCATGGATTCATGCTTTAGGAAGGCCCAGACAGTAAGGAAATGAAGAAAACAGAACTGGGAGTCTTCTTCAACAGGAAAACCACTGTTTGTGTGTTTAATAAATAGTAATATTCTCTGCTTTCATAAAGAAATATGTTTGATTTCATTTTTAATAAAAAATTTCATTCTTTAATTTTAGAATTGTTTGAGATTTATGAAAACTTTGCAAAAATAGTAGAGTTCTTAATAAACCCTACACTCAGGTGCCCCCTTCGTTAGCATCTTATATTAGGGTCCTATACTTAGGACAACTCTCTTTTCTGAAAATGTGCAGTCCTCTCAGCCTGTCTACAGATGTAAATATGGAAAACCATTTCTCTACTACAGATGAATAAACGGCCATCTTGATCGTTCAGATTCAGAGAGACAGAGGTTAGTGAAGAAGACTGCATTAACAGGCACAAACACTGGCTAGCAGGAAGAGCGGCAACTCAGATCCCGCTGATGGTTGACAGCAGAGTCCGCGCTTCAAGACAACTGGGGAAAGGTGGTTTGGTTGGTTTTTGATTTGGGTTTGTGTCAGAGAAATCAGAAACCTCGATTTTTTATGTTAAAGGTACCAATTTTTAAAGGTTGGCTCATTTTTGTCTTCCTTTCTCAAAATACAATGCCAGCCAAGCAAAATGGATATGCTAACTGAATTTGGCCTGCAACTTTCAGTGTGTGCTATCCAGTCGTATTAGTTTCAGTGGGCTAAAGTCAAAAGGTCAGCAGGGCTGGCTCCCCCTGGAGACTCTCAGGGGAGAATATGTTTCCCTAGATGTTGTTTTTTAATTAAGAAATTAAGTAATTTATTTATTCATTCATTCATTCATTTTGTGGTACAGGGGATTGAACCCAGGGGCATTCTACCTCTGACATATACCCCAACCCTTTTTGTAATTTTTTTAAATTTTGAACAGGGTCTTGCTAAGTTGTTGAGGCTGTCCTCCAACCTATGATCCTCTTCCTGTCTCAGCCTCCCAAGTAATAGGATTACAGGTATGTGCCACCAGGCAAGTTCCTTGACGTTTTTTTTTTTTTTTAATTTCTGGTGGCCAACTTCATTCCTTAGCCTGTGGCCCCTAGCTCCATCTTCAAAGCACACCAGTCTCTGCTTCTGTCATTACATCACCTCATCAAACTCTGACTCCTTCTGAATTCTTATTATAAGAAGTGTTATGATTATATCGGGCCCATTCAGAGAATCCCAAATAATCTTCCCATATTAAGACCCTTAATTTAATCAAATCCAAGAATTCCCTTTTGCCATATAAGGTAACATTCATGGGTTCTAGAAAATTAGGACAGGGACATATGCCAGCGGGGTTACTATTTAGTTTACCATAATAATTTAGAAGCTAAGTTACCACCCAGCTTTTATTCCAAAGGATTCTCTCTCAGCATACTCGAACCACCAAGAGTGTCATGTGATTCCATCTTCTTGGCCTCCTATCAGAGAAGCTACTTTAGAAGTATTTGTGAGGCAGCTACAAAGTGCCCAGCAGCGTGCTAGTGAAAGAGGGAAGGACTGATTATAAAAGAACAAATATTTTCTTTCATTCTAAAGCTTTTCAATGTACTTATTAAAGAACAAGAATTCACAGAAGATATCATACTCAGACCTCACTTCATTGGAAAGATTTTCATAAGATCTAGGGGGAGAAAAATTGGGGAATATGCTATTTTTGATAATATTACATAAGAATATACCATATTATACACTTATTGACACTTGGTAGAATACTCACTAGTCACCATTCCCACATATGGACCTTCGTAGCCCACATTAGGCTGTGATGAGGGCCTGAATGAGGATTATGAGAAAGATCAACATCTCTGAGATGAAGCTTTAGGAGCCAAGATGGCCAGGATCACCTCATTCCCCTAAACAAAGCCTATACTACAACCATCAAATATTAATCAGGAAGGAAATTATTTTTCATTGGAACCCTGAAGTAGACATCTTTTTTAAGTACTTTTATTGTTTCATTATGGTCTCACATCACAAAGTAAATCATAGTGATAGTGACATACATACAAACAGCACTTGGTGGACTTTCCCCCAGCTCCCTCCTCATTCCCCCCTTCCCCATACAGGGTATTGAGATTGACATTGGTGTTCTCACATATGCACATAATGTCGATGGAATTAATTCCTTCATTGGTCTTCCCTCTCCCCCACCCTTTCTCCTAAACCACCTCCCTGGTTCCACTGAAGTTACTCCTCCATTATCTGAAGCCCCCCCCCCCCCGTATCCCGATTATTCCCTAGCTTCTGCATATTAGAGAAAACATATGACCCTTCACTTTCTGTGACTGGCTAATCTCACTTAACACAATGTTCTCCAGGTCCATCCATTTTCCTGCAAATGACATTATTTTGTTCTTTATTGCTGAGTAGAATTCCACTGTGTGGATATCCCATAATTTTGTAATCCATTCATCTGTTGATGGATACCTAGGTTGGTTCCATAATTTGGCTATTGTGAATTGTGCTGCTATGAACATGAATATGCATACGTTGCTGTAATTCTCTGATTTCAATCCCTTTGGAAAGATACCCAGGAGTGGTATAGCTGAATAAAGTAGACATTTTTGGAGTACCTGTCAGTGTCCCTTTTTCCAGGGAAGTATGCTTCCTTTCACTGAAAGGCATTCTTGGCATCTCTTTGCAATGCTGGCTGCAACTGATTGAACCAAAGTAGGTGTCTAATGCATACAGGTCCATCTCTGGACATTTGGAATTGAAACCCTGGGTTGAGTTAGTTAAGACCACTAACATAAAAATGTTGAAGCTGAAGCTTGGCCTATCCCCATCATAGACTAGGGATACAGAGAGAACCTGGCTAATAAGGACAGAACAAGCAAGACATGGGACAATCACACACAGAGAGAATAACATGCCACCTAGGCCTCATGGCTTTTATGTTTCAGCTTTGAGTTACTCCCTGAAGTTTGGCTGTATTATTGCCCTTGAGTTCCAAGAGCCAACCTTGCTTCTTTAAAATAAATCCCCGGTCTTTCCTCAGGTGAGACCAAATTGGCTCCTGTTACTTGAAACCAAAAAGCATTACAGTCCCGAGATCTCTCAAAGAGCTTCCCCTGAAGGCTCCCACCCACTGCTGTCTCCACTAAAAATGTTTTCTACTATGACTGCATTTGGATCCCCGACCTGTAGAAACTATTTCAGAAAGATTTGACACCTGGCATCTGTAAGACAGGACACCTTAGGCAACACAATTCACACATCAGTTTTGTAGAAGTGAAATGTTTGGCCTAATTTCTCAAAATAAAGTCATTTTTATGGGTGGATAATTTCCTCATGTCCCAGTTGCTGAATGGTTTCATGGAAACCTTGAACGTTTGCTGGGATTTTATCCTCATCCTTGTTGCTGTCCAAATTTTAAAAAACAAAATGAGGCTAGATATACACCTCTCTGGTGCTTTCGCTTTTAAAAAAAATCAAAAGTATGTAAAGACAGATTTACTCAATATTTTGCCATCTATAGTATTTTGTTCAATCACAGTGCCTCATTGGATCCTCATAATTACCCAGAGGGAAAGATTGGGTAAGAGCCTACATCCCCATTTAAGAATTTCAGAGGAGTTAAATCATTTGACACTGGAAAATGGCAATTGATTCTGAACCCCTGAAGACTAAGTACCAAGTCTAAATAAACTTAATATGCTAATCACCCTGTGCAGTAGCTGACACAGTGTCTCGGGGATGACAAATTAATTTCATGTCACATAGTAACTCCAATCCACTAACAGTAGTTGCCTGTAGTACTGGATTGAGGATTCTGAGATTGCATCTGGATTCCATGGGAAGAGTTGCTATGGTTGAGTACCTGTGTCTGCTGAGAAGTAAGAAAGGAGAGAGTGGAAGCACAGGCCACAGTAGTTCCACCCTTATAGTAAGTGTTCTTCGTGCGAAACCAAACCGGTAGACTCAGGAGTGAACACCAAGTCACTTGACTTTCTATTCAGTTTTACTGGGCGGTGTCTTCATTCCTATTCCTAATATCCTAAACCAGGGTCAACAAATTATAGCCCAAAGACCAAATCTGGCCTGATGCCTGTTTTTGTAAATGAGGTTTGCTTAGGATATAGTCAGGCTCACTTGTTTACGTATTATTTACAGATGCTTTCAAACAACGATGACACATTGAGTAGTCACAACAGAGATGGAGTTGCCCACAAAGACAAAAATATTTACCATATTTGGCCCTTTATAGAAAAACTCTAGCCAACCCTACTCCTACTCCTAAACCAAATCAAAGAAGTTCAGAGTAACTCAAAAGAAATCAATCTAGCCCTATCTTTTCTTTTCCATAGTAGATACTTGACCAATCTTGTGCTGTGGTGACCAGATTGAAGTATAGCTTGACTTCATTAAGCAGTCTAAGCTAAAGCTGGTGAGTGTGTATTCCTTATTGGGATATTCATGGATAGGCATTTATAAAATGGAGCAACTTTAATATGAATTAAGGGATTTTTCTTTTGTGGTACTGGGATTGAACCCAGGGGAATTCTACCTCCAAGCTACACCCCAGTCCTATATTTTTATTCTTTATTTTGAAACCAGGTCTCACTAAGTTGCGGAGGGCCTCACTAAGTAGCTGAGGCTGGCTGCAAACCCGGATCCTCCGGTCTCAGCCTCCCAAGTACTGGGATTACAAGCATGTGCCATCACGCCCGGCTTGAATTAAGGGTTTTAATTACTACGGCCAGAGATGATTAATTCATTGAAGGGTAAATGAAAAATACAATATAAAATGGGTAATAAGAGAATTAAAACCTACTATAAAATCTTATTCATCAGAACTCAACCAACCAGAGAGCTATAAACTTTATTTTCCTTTTTGGGGGAACATCCTACTCAAAGACATTAATAAACTTAACCAGAGAATCAGTATTCAGCATATCCACTCAAAGTAAAAGGAATTGATTTTCATAATGACAACACTAAAGCCTTATGGATCATTCAAGAAAGACGTAGTAATCTTTGTGAGACTGAGGGTAATATCAAGTTAACCAAAGTTAAGGAGCCAAGCTATTCAATTCCTGTACACACAAGAGGATAGTATATTGGTTTATCTTACAACTATTTTATTATATGTAGTATTATAGGGGTTAATACCAGGAATACAAAGAAATAAAATGCATTGAGGTTAGTTCTCTTTTTGTGCAATAAGATTATGAGATAGAGTACTATACAATATCATACTTACAGATAAGATCATTAAATATTTGAAGGGTAATTTATATGGAGCCACAAACTACAGTAGAACTCATCACCCATTTTCCTTTCCATTATGGAAAGAAGAGAGCAGGCAGGACATGGCCCAGATGGTTAGGCCCACAAAGTGAAAGCAAGAAGTAAACAGCAGGTGCTTCTAACCAATTATCTCTGTGTGAATCACTAGAGTACAAACCCCAGAGTTCTTTTCTCAAGGAGCTATGAAGATTATTGCTGGGAAACCATGGCCTTAATAGATCATAATTCTAAGGTCCTGACCAAGGAGCCCTGGTATGGAACCTGAATGAAGAACATGAAGAATTAAGAATACCAAGAAGCGAGAGGATGGCTGGGGAAGTAATAAGGAGATGAGCTGAATTCCTTTGTACAATTATTTCCTTCATTTATACAATCAACACAAAATTATGAAATGCCTAATTTTGGGGTTTTGAAGATAACACCTGCCTCTTCCACTCTCCAAACTGGAACCAATGAAAAGATAAATACAGGAGTCAGAAGTCCAAGCATCACTTTTATTTGTAGTAAAACCACTTAGAAAATGTGACTTTACATCTATGTCCAAGGCTTAATACTTCCCTGAAAAAAATGGACAATGATTTGGGCACTGGCCCAGCCTGCCAACCTCAGTTTGTACCCATAGGGTCAGACCCCTTAGTATATGATGAAAGGAAGACTGGAATACAAATGACTTGCTAGCTCTGAGAGGATGAGTAAAAAGGGTCTAAGATGAACATTATCTGATCCATTTCTTTCTTTTCCTTCCTTCCTTCCTTCCTTCCTTCCTTCCTTCCTTCCTTCCTTCCTTCCTTTCTTCCTTCTTGTTTTTCTTGTCTTTATTTTCTTCCTTTCCTTCCTTCTGATGCTATGCAAACATTCTACCACTGGGCTACATCTCCAGCTCTTTTTTATTTTATTTCGAGACAGGGTCTAAGTTGCCCAGACTGGCCTTGAATTTGTGATCCTCCTGCCTCTGTCTCCTGTGTAACTGGCATTACAGGGGGCAGCACTGCACCAAATAAAATCCTTTTAGCAGAACTCTAACCAGGACAGTCATTTCATTTCTCATGTGGAGAAGTGATGGGTAGAGAAAAGCAAAGGAGTTAGTCTAGAGAAGGACATGCCCTCAAAACAAGAGTAATGGTCCCCCCATTAGCACTAAGGTGTGCTAGCACTGTTTGGGGTGCTGGGGATATAAGGGTGAACAAGCTAGACAGAGGCTAAGTTCCCATGGAGCTTACAGTCCAGTGGGAGAAGACGACAATAAAATCTTAACTTATACCATAATACAGAGTCATGAAAACTGGAGAAAAAATTACAGTAGAGATTCTTCTGGTTGCTTACAAATTTGGGGCAAATAATCCCTCCCATCCCTATATATCACTCTTGCCTTTCTGAAGAAGCAGTACTATTTTTTCCCTTCGAATCTGGTCAACCCTTGTGACTTACTTTGACCAACAGAATGCAACAGAAGTGACATTCTAGGATTTTTTTTTCCAACCCAGCACTAATAGAACCTTCTTTGTCTTGAAGCACATCTGCTATGCTGTGAAGAAGCTCACACCAAACTTCCGTGTAAAAGGGGCCACGTGGAGGGAAGCCCTGCCAAACAAGAGACCATGGTGGATGTTTCTGTTCCAATAAGTTTCCAGATGAATGCAGCTGCCTGCACAATGAGCAACAGAAGAATTTCTCAGCTGAGTCCAGTCAACCCCAAATAATAATAAGTTGTTGTTTTAAATCATTACATTTTGGGGAGGTTGGTTACATGGAAATAGATACCTAAAACAGAGATTTTGTGGAGAAAGATTCTTTTAATCCCTGGTGATCAGGGAAAGTCTCATAAGAAGGTGTTTGAAAAGAGGGACCCAACCCTTAGACTCTGGTGGTGGCAGAGCATCCCGGGAGGAAGAAATAGCAAGTGCGAAGGGCCTAAGGAAGGAGTAAGCTTGGGGTGCATGGGAAGCAGAAACCTGATGTTATCACATGGTAATGGGAAAAGTGAGTTGGAGGAAGACCTAGATCATGGTAAGGACAAGCCATGGTAAGGAGTCTGGACTTTCTTTTAAGCCAGTGGAAAACCATAGGAGGTTTTAAAGCAAAGAATGATACAAATGGAATAAAACTTACGTTTTAAAACTACTGTTCTAGTTGCTGTGTAGAGAATAGTTTCGAGTAGTGCTAGAGAAACCAATCCTTGCATCCTAGAGAGGAAAACCAATGCTTGTGGTAGCTTAAAAAGAAAGCATTAAGAGAATATTATCCATCCATTTCAGTGAACAGTTTGGAGAGTAAATGTGTGTAGTCATGCAATCATCACCACAACAGAATGTTCGCATACTTGCATCACCCCAAAAAAGTTCTTGTCTTAGACTGTTTATGCTGCAACAACAAGATACCTGAGACTGGGTAGTTTATAAATAATAGAAATGTCTTGTCACAGTTATGGAGGCTGGCAAGTCCAAGATCAACACTCTGGCATGTCCAGTGTTTGGTAAGGATTGCTCTCTGCTTCCAATATGGCACCTAATTGCACCCTCTCCTGAGAAGATGCATGCTGTGTCCTCACATGGTGGAAGAGACAGAAGGGGCAACGTCACCCCCTCGAACACTTTTGTAAGATGCTAATTCATTCGTGAGGGCAGAGCCTTCATGACCTAATCACATCCTAAAGGCCTCATTCTTTTTTTTTTTTTTGTACTAGGGATTCAAACCAGGGACATTCTACCTCTGAGCTACACCATGAGCCCTGTTTGTTTGTTTGTTCATTTGTTTTGAAATAGGGTCTCACTAGGTTGCCCAAAGTCTTGTTATGTTGCTGAGGCTGTCCTTAAACCTGAGATCCTCCTGTCTCAGCCTCCCAAGTATTGGGATTACAGGCGTGTGCCACCATGCCAGGCTGCAAACATTTTTAATTTTGCTGAAATCCACTTTTCTTGTTTTGTTTGTTTATGGCTTGCTTTTGTGTCCTGTGTAAGAAATCTTTGCCTAACTCAAGCTCACAAAAATTTTCCACTGTATTTTTTTCTGGAAATTTTATAGTTTCAGCTATTACATTGAGATCTGTTATCCATTTCTTCGGCAGCATTTATGTGATTCTAGGTCATATTTTGGGGCGACACTGCTTATTTTAAGGAGCCTAACATTTGTAGGTTAAAATCTATTCCAGAACACAAGGAAATAATAGGTAATCTTTGGAAAAAGAGAGGTCTATCTATTTTTCAATCATTTTATCTTGACCAAGACTATTTTTACTTGATCATAGCTTCATTCACTCTATGAAATACATCTGAAAACCAAGTCTAACCCTCCACCCTAAATCTTCTTGAAGTTGGGGACAGGAGGGCCAGGAGATAAGGATTATCTTCCTCACTTCTGATATTCGTTTGCTGTGGTAGGAGACTTGCTGGTATAACACCTATGTACTCTTTTGCAACCTTTTGTCCACAAGGAAGAAGAATGAGGTCCCTGCTTGTATATTTTTAGCCCTTCCCTTTGTCTCCTCTTATTGAGAGATAGCCCCTATGCAGAGAATATATGTTCTCTACATCTGCAGTCATGCAGCAAATGTGTGTAAAGGCCCCACTCCTGAGACTTCCAGGGCCAGAGCTGCCTGCGTGGTCTGGGTGGTCGCTCTCCCTGCAGAAGGGTGTGTTACTGAGAAGTCCATTAGCACCTAGATACAAGCCACATCCTTCAAAATCTCAGCTTTATCCATAGTAAAGGCAATATTCTGCCTCCATTTGCTTAATCTTCACTCTGGTCTCCCATTTTGTTTTAGAACTCAGATGAGGATGAAGGCTGTTTTTCATTGAATCATTCTCAAAATTTCCCCAATCTTCTAACCTATGAGTTTAATAACTTTATCCCTCTGACCTTGTAATTCCTTCATTCTCTTTTCCAACATTCACCAGATACAGAATTCATTTTGATACAGTGGAATTTTTACACTTAAAGTTTCGAAATTTCAAACTATTTAGAAATTCCAAGTGCACAAAAGAAAAGATGTTAATATTACTTATTTGTCCACCCTTTAGAACTGTGCAATCCAATAAAGTACTCTTTTTCTCCATATAGATATCTAAATGTAAAGTTATTGTAATTAGGTTAAATTAAAAATCAAATGCCTCAGTCACAGTGGCCACATTTCAAGTGCTCAGTAGGCACCTGCAGCTGGTGACGACTACATCAGGCAGCAACAACATAGAGCATCTCCATCATCACAAGAAACCCCATTCGATAATAAAATTTGGTATGTCATACGGGCTTCAATATTAAATTACATATGTATATATAATCTATGTAGTTGTCCCTCAGTATCCGCAGGGGACTGGTTCCAGAACCCCCTACAGATACCAAAACCCATGGATATTCATGTCCTTATGTAAACTGGCATAGTATTTGCATATATCCTAAAGATAGCCTCCTATATACTTTAAATTACCTCTAGATTACTTATAGCATGTAATACAATGGAAATTTTATGTGAATAGTGGTTATACTGTATTCTTTGGGAATCAATGACAAGAAAAAAATCTGCACATGTTTAGTATGGATACAATTTATTTCTGAAAAAAATTTTTTTGCAGTACTGGGGATTGAACCCAGGGGCATTCTACCTCCAGGTTACACCCCCAGTCTTATTTTTTATTCTTTATTTTGAAACCGGGTCTCATTAAGTTGCGGAGGGCCTCACTAAGTAGCTGAGGCTGGCCGCGAACCCGGATCTTTCAGTCTCAGCCTCCCAAGTACTGGAATTACAAGCGTGTGCCACCACACCCGACCCTGAATATTTTTGATAGTTGAATGCATAGATGCAGAACCAAAGATGGTAAAGGTCAATTGTCTATCCTTATATAGATCATGTAACATATATAAAATATGTATAACAAATAAGATCAAGTATACATACTGTTTACAACCTTACATATCTTAGCTTCTCATGAACATCTCACACATCCATCCACTTATAATATTGGTTTTGGTGACTGCAAAGTATTTTTTCTGTACCTAAATACTATCATTTCTAGAACCAGATGTTGGACATGGCACTTTCTTTCCAATTTATTTCATTATAGCCCCCAATACACTGAATATTCTTAAACATCTTCATAATTGTCTTAAATTCCTGGAATGGTTTATTGAATCAAAGGGCATACACACTTCTCAGCCTCTGGGAGGTATTATAGGCAGTTAGAAAGAGCCCCCTGGCTTGGAACATACCTTCTACCCTCCTTGGCTAAAACAAAATATAGCCCATGGAGACTTTGCATCTCTATAGAAAACTTCCTCAACAAGATCTTGAAAGCTCAGGAAATTAAAACAAGAATTAATAAGTGAGATGGCATTAAACTAAAAAGAGGATCTTTGCCAGCTATTCATCTGATAGAGGACTAATATCTAGAATATATAAAGAATTTAAAAGACTTTACACTAAAAAAAAATAACCCAATCAAGAAATGGGCAATTGAATTGAATAGACACCTCACTAAAGAAGAGATACAAATGGCCAATAGATACGTGAAAAAAATGTTCAACATCATTAGCAATCAGGGAATCAAATAGCATCATTAGCAATCAGTTCAACATCATTAGCAAATCAAAACTATACTGAGAGTCCATCTAACCCCAATCAGAATGTCAATCATTAAAAAGTCAAATAATAATAAATGTTGGCGAGGATGTGGGGAAATAGGAACTCTTCTACACTGTTGGTGGGATTGCAAGCTAGTTCAGCTGCTATGGCAATCAGTGTGGAGATTCCTCAGAAAACTGGGAATGGATCCACCTTATGATCTGGCTATACCACTCCTGGGTATCTTTCCAAAGGGGCTGAAATCAGAGAACTACAGTAATGTATGCATATCCATAGCAGCACAATTCACAGTAGCCAAATTATAGAACCAATCTAGGTATCCATCAATAGATGAATGGATTACAAAATTATGGGAAATACACACAATGGAATTGGAATTCTACTCAGCAATAAAGAAGAACAAAATTATGTCATTTGCAAGAAAATGGAAGGACCTGGAGAACATTATGTTAAGTGAGATGAGCCAGTCACAGAAAGTGAAGGGTCATATGTTTTCTCTAATATGTGTAAGCTAGGGAGTATAGAGATACTACAGGGACTCCAGATAATAGAAGAGAAACCTCAGTGGACTCAGGGAGGTGGACTAAGGGAAGAGGAGGGCGAAGACTGGGGTTCATTAGTGGATATTCTACCTTCGACTATGTGTACATATATAAATATACCAACATCAACCTCAGTACTTTGTATTGGGAAGGGGGAAAACAGGGAGGCGGGGGGGCACCAAATGCTGAGTTCATGTATGCTAATGTCAGCATGATTTACATTATGATGTGAAACTATAATTCACCAATAAAAGCACATTAATTTAAAAAAAGAAAAAAATCCAAAAGGCTAAACATTCGCTGTTGGTTGATATGCTAAGGATTCCTGGGAATCTGTAGATTGCAGTCACCTGAACTGCCTCTTAGAAGCTGCTGCCCATTTTCATTCACACCCCACTAGTATTTCCAGCATTCTTTTACACACCACAGGAGCAGTGGCTCTCTCACAAAATGTCTGCAACCTTTATCACTGGCAATTTGATATTAAGCTTCAGGCCAACTGCAAGTCTGCTTTGCCATGGCATGTCCTCATTCTCTGCTCAGCGCCTCCTGCTGCACCGTGTGTGACACCATTACCACTTTGGTTTCCCTGGGGTGGCCTAATGTGGTTGTCAGCACGGGAAGCACTTTTCCAGCTGTGGCAGGGGAGCATACAGACCTTAGACACAGACTGTCCAGATCAGACTCTACATCTGCCACTTGCTGGATGTGCGACTTTTGCCATGTCACAAAGCCACAATCTGTGCTCCAGATCCATATTTCCAACAATCTACTAAAATTCATTTCTGTGGGACTACAGAGATACCTAAAAATGCACATCCCAAACTGAACTAATTATATATCTCCTCAAACTAGCTTCCCCTTTATTACCTGTGTTGGAAAATAGTACCTTCTGGTAAATCACCAAATCCAAAATGCAGTGTCATCTCAAATTCCCTTTTCCTCTTATCCACAACCAGTGACCCAGAAAATCCAGTTCCTACAATAACAGCTAAGAATGAGTGCCACTGTTGATTACACATTTTGAGTGCGTCTGTGTTCCAGGCCTTGTTTTGAGGACTTTACATACATTAATTCATGCATTGTCTTATAAAGTACTCAGATCCTTCCCTCCACCCCATTCCACTCCTCCTTGTCAATGTCCTAATTCAAGGGCTCATCGTTTCTCCTCTAAGTCATGACAGTCCCCTCAAAATTGTTTTCTCTCACTCTGGCCACCTCAACCAACGTTCTAACCACCATACTGTGGCACAGGACCTTTCTAAAACCCAAACCAGATCTTTCCACTTCAAATTTTTTGCATGATTTTCTTTGGGCAACAGGGTAAAATTCAAATTCCTTAGTATAGTGATTGGCAAGCTCTCATCAGTCCTCATTCCTTTTACTCTCTACTGTGTACTTTATAAATCACTTGGATTCCCTAAAACACAGCGGGCCGATTCACTCCCCCACCCGCCTTCTCACTTAATTCTCTGCAGAGTAGAATGCCCTTCCCTGCTCCACGCTGTCTCTCCAGCCACTTTTATCTTTCAAATCCCAGTTCACATTTCACCATGTCTTTGAAACCTTCTCTGCCTAACTCCAAAGTGCTCTCTCTGAATTTGTATTTATTTTCTTGACAACTCTGCCTCCCCTGATAGACGAGCTCCTTAAAATCAAGTTTAGAACTTTATATGCTCTAATATCCTCAGAGCCTGGCTGCACAGCCTCCTTTCGGAAATGAAAGTTATACTTTATGGACAGTGGGACTATATAACCTCCCTCCTAGCTTTAAAATGTCTATAGTACTATATACTTCAAAACATAACAACATCTACGCAATGTTTGATATTACAAAGATGTGCATCCCAGCCATCCCTCTGGTTGTTTGTCAAAGGCTTTCTGAAGATAAAGTGTTGATAAGTGTGCCAGATTGTATCTTATCAACACGGCCACGTTTCCCATCCCACATGGTCTTCTTATAAGGTCACACTGACATTTTGCCCATTGAGAGCTTAGATTGACGTTCCTTCTCCTTGAATTGGGTGGACTTGTGACAACAGAAGCACACTAGGTATCTTCATCGTCTCCTACTCTTGGAGTCCTGTTACCCTGCTGTGCAGACACCCAACAGCTGCACAGAGCCACCATGCACAGGTGTCCAGCAAACAGTCCAGCTTAGGTCCCAGCCTCTACAGACATGCCAGCGAATGAGGCTTCTAACAAGCCTCTAGCCAGCAAGTCTTTCCAGGTGAGCTGGAGTCTTTCCAGGTCAGTATTGAGGCCTCATGGAACAGAAACAACCTGTCCCTGCGATGGCCTTTTCAAATTCCTGGCCCACAGAATCTTGAGTGTAAAATAATGGTTGTTATTTTATGCCAACATATTTGGGGTATTTTATTATGCGGCAATAGAAAAACAATACAATAAGCAATTGGGCCACCATTTCTTACAGAGAAACGCTGGTGTCCTGGGAGATCCCACTAAGTTTTCTGATAAAATAAATAAATAAATAAATAAATAAATAAATAAGGAGGTAGATGTGGTAGTTTTGTGGTCACTTTTACTATATCTCCTTCTTAAAGACTGCCATTGAATAGAAGCAGATTAAGGGTTTTGAGAAGTCCGAAGCAACATCAAGCACTTGCTCCTGTCAACACAGAATTCCCCAGATGTATTTGATAACAAACTCTTTTTGTCATAAAACACAAAACATTCCCAAAGAACTAATGCCCATATAGCAATCTGAAACACTGGGCTGCATCAGTTTAAACTCAACAAACCAAACAGTCCCAAATGTCGGCTAATTATTTTGTTGCTAAGACCATGGACTCAGAAGGGGCATCTTAAGTGAGAAACACAGAGCATTCAGGTTGTGGTGGGAAGGGTTCTGCCTGCACTTGGTGCCTCCCTGAGGTGGTTATTATGGGAAAGCTGTACCTTTGAGTGAAGGAAAGGAGAGAGGGGAAAGCAGGTGACAAGCCCCGTGCATGCATATTTCTACAGGAAGCGTGCAGACCCCAGTTTCGGCCTTATTAATAGGAACATGCCAAAAAATGTCAGGTCTGAATTCAAGGAAGGGAAGGAAGGAAACACAAGGAGACACCTGCTCAAAGGGAGAATACATTTCCAAACAGTGAAAACCCTTGTTTTTCTGTATGGCTTATTTTTATTTCAAAATAAAAAGGAACCACAAGCCACTGCAGGAAAGTGATCCCCAGGTGGCCCAGAACAGTTAATCTTGTTCATAGGCCATAGTAGCTTTAGAATCAGCGAGTCGGTGGCATTTTCAGTTCTCAGATCTTCTATCCACTTATGTGATTAATGTTTTGCAGCAAAACACCAGAGCCTTGCTCTTTCAGTGTGATTTGATGCTGATAGGAGGCAGAATGGTCCACAAGGTTATCCACCATCTCCAGCCCAGGGGCTGGCTCACCGCCAAGGATTAGCTCGGCTGTAGGTGTGCACTACTGCCACCTACTGGCCCTCTGCCCACAGCTCACTCTCCTTCCTCTACTTTTTCCAGCAGAATTCTGACTGCTGAACTTTAAGGGGATGGAATTCTTCAAGTTAAGAAAGACAAGATAAAATATGTACAGTTTTATTTCCAAGACACCCACTGACTAGCGCCTCAAGATTCGCTTTCACTTAGAAGTCAAGAGGCAAACCATACTGCCGAATGCTCCTGGACTTTATTGAAACAGAGCTGGAATTGTAGTTTAAAGATGTGTGACTCTGAGCAATCGCTCTTACACAGGTTGTGTTTCTCTATTTATAACTGAGGAAATATTATTTATTAGAGGGGTGCTGTAAAAATTGGAAAATATATGTGTGTATACACAAGTAAATATATAGACATGTATATGCCTGTGCCTATATACACACATTTATGCATATGTATCTATTACAAAATGTTTAACTTTCACAATTGGTAAGTGGGAGTTGAAGCATGTATGTGATGTTTCAGAGTAAAAATGACAGAGAAAAAAGCCATCTTTAAGATATTTCTCTGCTAAGAGATCTACATGCTCTCCCACCTTCGGGTCTGGGTGTGGGTTTGAGAGGATCTGGGCTAAATACTGACTCGCCATTTTATTTAGTTCCCCAAATATATATGCAACTTAAATATTATTTTCTCCCACTTTAGGAATGAGTAAATGGCGGCTCACTGAGGTCAAATCACTTCTGCACAGTTTATAGTCAGTAATAAGTAGTAGGATCATGATCCTAGTCTAATTAGTATAGCTCCAAAAACTGGGCTCCCAAAAACATGATCTTCAAAAGAGCATATCATAAAAACTACATTATGGCACCCTCGGTGGTGAAAAGAGGCTTAAACTGGTGAGAGGTCGAAACTTGTTCTGTGCAGGGGTTTGCAATGTGGGGTCCACAGAGGTGTCTCGGTTGTTCCTGCCACCGCACTCCTGTATCATCATTCTCTGTATCAATGATTTACTATCACAATAAGGCTGAGTAACAAATTATCACAAAGCCCAAGTGGCACCCAAAAAAACGCAGCTTAAAGGAACAAAAAAAGGCAGTAACTGCAATAAATATGGGCTTATAGTTTTCAAATACAAGAAATTTGGAGTTAGCCGTGGCAGAGTGGTTCAGTTGTTTGTAAGGTCATGAAGGTTCTCCCTTTTTGGAAATCTCCCCATTACACCCCCGAGACAATTAGCCTTTATGGCTTATTGGTTATATAACTATACTCAGCCTGCAAGAGAAGGTGGGAAAATTTAGTATCTAGTAAATAGTAACAGCCTTGTCAACACTGGATTGGCCCAATCATGATTCATTACTTTGATTCGATCTGGATAGACTGCTGCCCTGAAACAAATTCTCAAGGATGCAGGGAGATGAATTTTGGGGAAGTAAATAACCTTTGAGAAAGATATGATCTAATACTCTGAGCAGCTTACAAGTCACAAGGGTGTTGGGACTATTCATTTCTATAAGCTCTATGAATCCAAATAGGACAGTTATAACCAGTTGCATTCAATTAGAAGCACAGGACATATAACGAGAGGAGGCTTGAGTACATTAGTAAATCACATGTAAGAATGTTTTCACTATGAAGAAATGATAGACTATTGAGGAGATGGATATGTTCAACCTGATTTAAACATTACACAATGCATACAGAATTACACAATGCATACAAAAAAACTACACAATGCATATAAAACATTCCAAGAAGAGTAAAAATGTCACATAGTACCCCATTAATATGTACGATTTTGTTTTTATGTATAAGTTAAAGTTTTTAATATAATAAATTTAAAAATAAAATTGAATACTAAAGAATCCATACTTTAAATAGATGGAGAGGGTGAAAGTCACCATTAGCATTTAAGAGATAAGCAAACTCCCTCCTAGGCTGAGAGCTTAAGGGATGTGCCCAAGCCCACCTACTGAGCAAAAGTGTCAAGTCCAGATTCTCATTCTGCTTCCCCCTGGTGGGAGAGTCAGTGAGTGGGGTGTCTGTGCTGGTTGGCTGCAGGCGGTTGGGAGCTTCTCAACACTCTCTGGAAGGGCATCTGAGGGAGGGCAGCCACGCTGTGTCACCACGGCCACTGAATGAAGCGAGTTCTGAGGAATGAGAAAGGGACACTTGGAAAGAGGCAGGCTTTTTGCCTATTTATCTCCAGAATTCTTGAAACAGAGTATGATTCCTCTCTGAAATAAGAAATTTAGCCCACATAATTGCAAATTCACCAGAAACTGAGGACCACTTTTATTCTTTATAAGAAGTAAACAAAACAATTCCCTTTCCTTGGTGTAATGGTGTAATTCTGTGTCAACCTGACTGGGTTAGGGGATCGGTGGTAAAACAGTTTTTCTCAGACCATCTATAGCGTATTGCCAGAAGAGATTAGCATGCGAATCAGTAGACTGAGTCAAGATCTATCCTCACCAATGTGGGCAGGTAAAGAACAAAAGGCAGAGAGGATGGGCAAATTCACTCTCTGATCTTCCAGTGGAGCATCGACCTTCTGCCCTTGAAAATCAGAGCTCCTGGGTATTGGGCTTCAGACACAGGAACTTACACAGCAGTTCTCCGAACTTCAAATTCAGATTTAATTATACCACCAACTTTCCTGCTTCTCCAGCTTACAGATCATGTATCACAAGACTTCCCGGCTTCCACAATCATGTAAACCAATTTTCATAATAAATATGTGTGTGCATGTTTGCATAAAATTCTATATATAATTTCTGTTTGGTTCTGTTTCTCTGGAGACCCTGACCAACAACCTGGCATCAAAGAATGATTTCATAATAGTGTTTACCTCTGAGAAGAAAGAAAGGGGAATGGGATCAAAAGACGTTTATAGGGACTGTCATCTAAAACTATAATATTTAATTTTTAGAAAAACAAAAGACCCAAATAAGAAATAAATTGGCACAGTATTAAAGACTATATAGATAGTTGATAGGAGTGGAGGCATTTGTTATAGCATATTTTTTCTACATACTTGAAATATTTCCCTATTGGGAAATTATTCATTTATTTATGCTTCTCTTGTGCTTTTACTAAAACTTTGTTTGTTTGTTTGTTTTGTGGTACTGGGGATGAAACCCAAAAGCATTCTACCTCCGAGCTATACCCTCAGCCCTATTTTTATTCTTTATTTTGAAACAGAGCCTCACTAAGTTGCAGAGGGCCTCACTAAGTAGCTGAGGCTGGCCGCGAACCTGCGATCCTCCTGTCTCAGCCTCCCAAGTACTGGGATTACAAGCATGCGCCATCAAACTTGGCTTATTTTTTGTTTTTTTTTTATATTTTTATTGGTGCATTGTAGTCTCACATTCATAATGTAAATCAGAGTGATAGTGGCATACATGCACACAGCACTTGGTGAGCTTCTCCTCAGATCTCTCCCCACTCCCTCCTTCCCCATACATGATATTGAGATTGGCACTATATTCTCACATATGTACATAATGTCAATGGAAGTGTTTCCTTCATTAATTCTCCCTCTCCACCCTTCCCCTAGACCACCTCCTTCACTCCACTGGAGTTTCTCCTTCATTATCTAAAGTCCCTCTTGTATCCCAATTAATCCCTAGCATCCATATATGAGAGAAAACATATGACCCTTCACTTTCTGTGACTGGCTAAGCTCACTTAACATAATGTTCTCTAGGTTCATCCATTTTCCTGCAAATGACATAATCTTGTTCTTCTTTATTGCTGAGTAGAATTCCATATTGGGAAATATTTAATAATGAGCAACTTAACTCCACAATGAAGAATGGGTTGTTCTTATCCATTAAGTGTGTGTGTAAATGGTGGCTATGATCTAGACACTCTTCTGTAAGCTAAAGACCCCCAGAATCAATACCCTGATGAAAATTACACTCTGATGAAGGCAGACAGGGATCAACAGAGAAATGTGACAAAAAATGACCCAGAAAATCTTTTCTCATAAGGTAGACACCAAGAGGAATATCACTGAGTTGGCATTTGATCTGATATGTGAATAAAAACAAGTCATTAAAAAATAAGAGTACTCCACGAAGAGCAATCAGAAAATACAAAGGCCCTGAGGCCTGACAATGTTCTAAGAACTAAGAGCAGCCAGTGCTATTAAGGTATAGCAAGCAAGCTGGTGAGGGAGGAGGTCAGAATGCAGACACGAAGGCCTCGTAGACATGGCAAGAAGTGCAGATTTTATTTTAAATACTATGGGCAGCTAAGAGATGGAAAGCAGAGGGAGAAGGCTTAAGGAAGGAAAGAAGATGATCTAGTATATTATTAGATTGTCATTTTTAAGCAATACTCTGCTGAGTGGACAATGCATGAAAGCAAGACAGAAAATAGGGACATTTAATAGTAGGTTATAGCAGTAATTCAAGCAAGAGATGATGGCTTGGAAATAAATCGTATAACTCCAATACATATGCTGAAAACGAAATAAACTTACGGCATATCAGCAAATTAAAAAAAAGCAGGTTAAAGAACAGTATGATAGCAAAATGTTATATTTGCCCCCAAAATGTATATTGTCTACATGACAGACACTGGGAAAGATACATATGAATGTGGTAAGATTTTGGATGACTTTATTATCTTTTCTAGATGCCTATCTATATATTTCTACTTTTCTTTCACTGACCAGTTGTTACTCCTGACTCCCAAACCAGTTCTATTTTTGGTGAATGATAATACCCTTTACATATCTAAATTCTCTGATGAATATTTTAGAGAGATTTCTACTGGCCCTCAAGCTCTGCCTTGGGACTTCATCCCCTGTAAATACCTGATCTTCAGGGCTTCAGAGTGAAGCAATGGTGGGGTTTCATTTTAGGATATTAAGTGTGAGATGTCTGTATTAGTTTTCTAGGGCTTTCCTTACAAAGTACCATATATGGAGTGGCTTAAACAACCGAAAGTAATTATTTCACCATTCCAAAGGCTGAAAGTCCAAGATCAAAGTGTCCACGGAGCAGGTTCTGCTGAGGCCTCGCCCCGTGGCTTGTAGATGACCCTCTTCTTTATACTGTCTTCACCAGGTGTTCCCTACTTGTGTGTCTGTGTCTTGATCTTTTCATTTTAAAAGAAAACCCGCAGGCCGGGCGTGGTGGCGCATGCTTGTAATCCCAGTACTTTGGGAGGCGGAGACCGGAGGATCCGGGTTCGCGGCCAGCCTCAGCTCTCTCTCTCTCCCTCTCTACTTAGTGAGGCCCTCCGCAACATCGTGAGACCCGGTTTCAAAATAAAGTATAAAAAAATAGGGCCGGGGGTGTAGCGCGGAGGTAGAACGCCCCTGCGTTGAATCCCCGGTACCGCAAAAAAAA
>PVJS01012055.1:0-44542 GCA_004027185.1 Glis glis | reverse complement strand
TTTTTTTTTTTTTTTTGCCGTACCGGGGATTGAACGCAGGGGCGTTCTAACTCCGCGCTACGCCCCCGGCCCTATTTTTTATACTTTATTTTGAAACCGGGTCTCACGAAGTTGCAGAGGGCCTCACTAAGGAGAGAGAGAGAGAGAGTGCTGAGGCTGGCTGCGAACCCGGATCCTCCGGTCTCTGCCTCCCAAAGTACTGGGATTACAAGCGTGCGCCACCACGCCCGGCGCAAAATGCTGATTTTCAAACAACTTTAAGGGAAACAATTATTTCCCTTCCTAACCTTATTCGTTAAGTTGATGTTTTAAACAGAGGAAGGGACAAATGCTTTGGACATGATTTTCACTGTGATTCCTTCAATGTCATTCCCAGAAGTAAGTCATTTCTTCTCCTTGGCACAAATGGAGTCATGACTTTAGGATCTGCTTTTTGCATGGTTTCCGGTTAATTGGACACCAGGTTTAATTTGACATGCTGATTCATCAGCCCAATATTTCCTTTTCTAAAATTTACTTCTCCCATAGTAGTATTTTCAGACTCAGAGCCTCATCCTCACCTTGTAACTTATTTTGAAGTTGGTATTGTACATGTTTGCCAGAACCTTTCATGAGGAGATAATGAAAGTGTGCCCCAATAGAATTAGGCTGGAATCTGAAAAATAAACCCACCCAAATCCCTTTATATAATACTATGGGTGGGGGATAGTAATTAGAAGGATATTGTCTATTAGGTGTTATTTCTAAGGTTATATTTGGCAGAGTGGAGGTGGAACTGGAGGTTGTAGTTTGACAGGCTCTATCATAATAGAATATAAGATAAAAAGATGATCCTACATTTGCTTTGAATTTGTCAGTTCCCATCATTTCAAAGATTTGCCTGTTATAATGTATAGTTGTTGATATTTTAAATCTCTTATGGTAGAGGTGGTATAATGGGAATAGCAAAATCGATAAAGTATTTGGCGAACAGTCAGCCCTCAATAAAATATTGATTACCTGAAAAAATTAATATGTTATAAAGAACCAGATATGCTCTTTTACCCCAGAAGAGTCCTGTCCCAAATTGGGAAAGTTCATTTTAAAAACTGCGGGTTTCACAAGGACAGACTTGATATGCACCGAGAAAGGTGGTTTTAATTAAAGCTGGGGTGCTTCATCATCTGAACTTTGTTTATTGCTTCATGGGTCTGATTTATGAAGAGCAAGGGATGAATAAATTCTTAAATGTGAAACTCTGGTTGGAAAAATTAGAGGGAAAATTAATTTTAACGTGTAACCAGGAGCATAAATATATTTGCTTCTGTCTGGAACCAAATATAAACTTGGTTTCCTCATACGAAGGAGCCAAAGCTGTTGCCGCTCACAGAGCTGCTTGTCTGACAGCACGATGCTAGAACATCTGGAAGACAGGCTAAGTTTTAAGCACTTCCAGCTGACTCAGCCCATATAGACGATATGAAAATCCCTCCAACTAAAAATAGCCCTTATCCAGTATCATTGTCATTATAGCTTTTAGCAAAGCTGGACCAATTTGATTCACTGTAATATCTCTATCTATATCTCTATCTCTATCTCTCTATATCTCTATCTATCTATCTATCTATCTATCTATCTATCTATCTATCTATACTGGGAATTGAACTGAGGGACATTCTACCTTTGAGCTACCTCCCAGGCCTTTTTATTTTGTATTTTGAAACAGGGTTTCACTAAATAGGGTCTTGGTAAGTTGCTGATGTTGGCCTTGAACCTACAATCCCCCTGTTTCAGCCTCCCAACTGCTGAGATTACATGCACACGCCATTGT
Organism: Glis glis; assembly: GCA_004027185.1. Lineage (NCBI taxonomy): Eukaryota > Metazoa > Chordata > Mammalia > Rodentia > Gliridae > Glis > Glis glis. The sequence goes on along the minus strand of PVJS01012055.1, from coordinate 42,732 downwards.
GCACTGCTTGATTCCCTATAATATTTAAAATGTCAAAACTCATTAGATTTATTGAAAGTTGTCCGCTTGCCTGTGGCCTATGTCTAGTCACTGACTCCCAAGCAAAATAATTATACATGTAAATTATGTAAAGAAAGGCAGCCCTGTAGGTTATAATCCCAGGAAAGTTTATTGGTATTTGTGATAAGCAAAGACTAAAAGTCCAGAGGCTGGGTCCTGTCCACTGGCAGAGACTGGGTCCTGGGCTTTTGCCTTCCGTCTCTCTGTGTTAGGAGAATGTTGCTGAAGTGTCGTCACTCACATGTGCCGTTCCAGATGGCAGAATTTTCCCTGAATCTCCAAAGTGCTTAAAAATTTATTCCCAATAATCCTCAGGGAAATTCTGTTATCGTGTCCTTCTTTGCAGCTGCACTGTTAAGCCCTCAAGGCAAGACTGCGGTCTTCATCAGCTCTGTGTATTCAGGGATGAGTTCGCTGTATGTGCTCCGTAATTGGTTGCATGAATTAATGAGTGGACTGCCGGGTGGCAGGAGAGTGGTCAGTCAATTCTGTGGGATGGCGACTGCTTTCCCACAGACTGGCCCTACAGTGGGGTTTTTTAGACCACATGGTGGTTAGTATGGGCCATGGGGGCACTTCATCTGAAACATTTGGGGATGTTCTAAATATATGTATTCCTACTGAAACTAACTGTCCAAATTTGAACCTTAGAACCGTGCATTTTCTGCCAGCTCCCAGGTGACCCTCATGCACCTCTACTGCCCATCTCCATGCAAAATAACATCTTAAGGTCACAAAGGTTTCACTAATGAAGCACATTGCACAACCATCTTTCTTTTTTTTGTGGTACCGGGGATTGAACCCAGGGGCGTTCTACCTCCGCGCTACACCCCCGGCCCTATTTTTTATACTTTATTTTGAAACCGAGTCTCATGAAGTTGCAGAGGGCCTCACTAAGTAGAGAGAGAGAGAGAGCGAGAGAGGGGGAGAGAGGGGGGGGGGAGAGAGAGAGAGAGAGAGAGAGAGAGAGAGAGAACTGAGGCTGGCCGCGAACCCGGATCCTCCGGTCACCGCCTCCCAAAGTACTGGGATTACAAGCGTGCGCCACCATGCCCGGCTGCAACCATCTTTCTTAATGGTGAATTTCCTATGTTTGCTGCCACCAGATGAGAAGAGAGAGACAGTGCTTATGAAGCTGTAATATCTTTTTGGCTGAGAATCACTAGCAGGTGACATCTGTAATTGAATCCTACAGGCAAAACTTATGGTGTCTGCTTTAATACAAAACATTACCAAATAGTTAAAATGAAACAATTTAAAAGCCCAACCTTTTAAAAAAAAACGAATGTATTTAACATAACAAATGGAAAGTTTCTGGTACTTAAAAGCATTTTACCCAAATTGATGTTTCTTTCTGTCAAAATGAAATATGATTAAAAATAAGGAAGAAATATTTAAAATGAAAAATCCTGCCCTTCTGTTTCTCGCAGTGATACTCCTCAGAGATCATTCCTTGCAGTCATTTCTTCTTTCAGGTCTGATGGTTACCTCTGAGTTAGATTGTGTTTATCTGTAATACAAAACTCAGCAGTATTAGCTTCAGCAATTTCAATACTTATTATCTTACTTCAAAAGAATACTGAATATGGTGCTCTAGGTCTTGTTCAGCAGATGAACAATTAAAAAATGATCCAGTCTCTTTCTAGTTTCCAGTTCCTACAGCTGAGACTTTTATTAGGACACCAATTCATTTTCTTAGAGTGCCCCAATAGACTTTCACTTATATATTATTGGATAAAAGTGGCCAAATGACCACCCTAGCTGGGACAATCTTTACTTCAAGGAGAACTTATTATAAGCTGGCTCTACAGTAGGACATATATGTAAAAAAGAAAGGTAAAGTCAGGGTGGTCATGTCTACCCTAAGAGCCTAATTTTTCATTGGTCAATTCATTCATTTTCTTTGAAGAGATGATGTTCTCTTGTACTATTCTCCTAGTGGTGCTGGGTGTTTCTCTTGGGGGTATAATATCATAAGGATAGGGCTGTGTGTGTGTGTGTGTGTGTGATAGTTGGTCTGGTTTGTCAACTTGACCCTCTTAAGATCATGTGACTTTGGTTGTGTAACAGCGGATTGAACCGGAAGTCCTGCCCTAAATGTGGGCAGCAGGGTTCTGATAGGTGCAGGACTTAGATAAAAAGAAGGAGAAAGCCGCGTAGAGCGGAGCTGAGACTCTTCCTGAGGAAAACGCATCTGCTCTCGTCTGAGATCGTCGGTCTCCAACTTCGCCGTTTTCTTGAAGAGCTTCTTGATCTTCTGCTCTTGTCTGAGATCATCGGCCTCCAGCCTTCGAGCTGAAGCTTCACCATCGTTTCTCCGAAGAGCTTCCTTATCTTCACATCTTGGACTGGACTGAATTGGTGGTTACTTCAATCCTGGGGCTCCGGCTCTTAGACCGCCCGCTGATTCCTCTGACTTTTCACGTGCGGTCGAAATTCAGGACTACATTGTGAGCTAATCTAATAAATCCTTTTTTTCCCCCTCCCTTCCTTTCTTCATTCTGTGAATTCTGTTGATCTGACCAATACAGTGTGTGTGTGTGTGTGTATTTGTGTGTGTGTGTATCCACATGTATATGCATGGGGCTGGTTAACATGGTTTGCTACATAATACAGTGACCATAGCAGACTTTCAGTTAGTGTCCCCTTTTTGGTCACTCTTTCCCACTCAGTTTTCCTTGTTGAATCAGAATCTGAAATTTTTGTTGGCTTCTATAGGGCAGATGAGCACTTTCTCTTGGTTATAGCATTTGTTTCTTCTGGGCTTCCTCATTCAAAGATTTCCCTCTTTTCTCTGCCGTTGGAAATTGGTTAACATCTCATTTGCTGATGGTTCCCTCTCATTTCTTCTTCTGTTTGGTTTTAATTCTATCATTTTCATTTGACTGGAGTCTAAGAGTGGGGTCACATGAAAGCTTTTGTGCCAATTTCCATTTTGAACTCAGCATTATGCTTGAACTCTCTTAAATCATGCTCACCCTTTTCTTCTCTCACAACAGCTTATGATTGGAGTCATGGAAACAGTTCCTATATTGGTCAATTTCTTATTGCTGTAACAAAATACCCGAGGCTAGGTCATGCAAAAAGAAAAAAGGGTTATTTTGCTTAGGTTTTGGAGGTTCAAGGGCATGGTGCCAGCATATGCTCTGCTGTGGTGAGGACCATATGGTAAATGGCATTACAATGTCAGGAATGTTATGTGAAAGGGAAAAAAATCACTTGAGGAGATAGGAAGCCAAAGAATGTGAAGGGGCCAGTCTTGCTGTTTTATAACAACCCACTCTCTCAATAACTAACTCAGTGCATGAGAAATACATTAATTCCTTCTGAGGGCAGCATCCCCAGTGACTTAACCACCACTCAATAGGCCCTACCTATTAAAGGTCCCACACCATCTCAGCACCACCACAACGAGGACTAAGATTCTGACACACGAACTTTGGGAGACGCTCAAATCATGTCTAAACCATAGCAGCTCCTTTTAATAGACCCAATGTTATGGTTTGGATTTAAAATGTCCCCAGAGTTTTGCCCAGACAAATGAATAATGAACATGCAGTATATACACACAATGGAATTTTAGTCAGCCATAAAGAAGAATAAATATGTCATTTGCAGGAAAATGGATGGAACTAGAGAATATTATGCTAAGTAAGATCAGCTAGTCTAAGAAAGTCAAGGGCTGTGTTTTATCTCATGTGGAAGCTAGAATGAAAATAGTAAAGAAAAGGTATTTCAGTCAAATGAGGAGATAAAACAGTAGAATAGTGAATGGGAATTAGGGGAGGGAGGTGGGGAGGGGAAAATGAGGATTGAGGAAGGGAAAAATTCAAATAAGGTTGCATCTACTCAAGAATCTTTTAATACCAATTTCACTAACATGTTTGAGGAGGGAGGCAAGGGAAGGAAGGGGGCATAGATGGAAACACACCAGTGATGTGTGCATGTAAGTTTGTATAACTTTAAATCTCACTATGATGTGTAATTGCATTGTATCAATAAAAGTATTTTAAAAAATAAATAAAATGTCCTTTAAGGAAGCTCATGTGTTAGACAATGCAGGCAGGTTTGGAGGTGGGACATGGCTGGAGGGGGTGGATTCCTGGGGCGTATCTCTAGCTGATATATGACTGTGTCTCTCCCTGACTGTTGTGTTCTCTCTCTCTCTCTCTTTCTCTCTCTGTCTCTCTCTGTCTCTCTCTCTCCTTTCTCTCTCTCTTCCTCTATCATGCCCTGAGGCAGTGACAATGAGCCGTTCCTGCCTTGGAGCTGGCTGATCATGGACTAACCTCAGAAATTGTGAGCTCTAAATAAATTTTTCTTCCTTTAAGTTGTGCTTGTCAGGTACTTTGATCACGATGATGAAAAAACTGATTAAAACACCGGATTTCCTTAATTTTGTTTTAAGGATAACTTATTTTTATGTCATTAATTCCATTATTTTCTTTAATGATTCTCTTGGCCCACTAGATAAAGTCCGTAGCACATAGCTGACCCCCTCCATCCATCTACTCTTATCTCTTCTATTTCTTTTTAGTTTTTTTTCCAATCTGAGAGCAATCACTGTTTATTAACTGAAAAGTTTACAAAAAATGTTGTGATAGACACCCTAGTTCTTCTTTCTAATCAGCCTGTTGATCTGGTCTTCCCTGTTGGCCTCTGTCTCCACCTTCTACAAAATTGGTGGTCTTTTCCACATTCTACCTTGTGGAGAGGATAATTTGAAGGTCCGTAGAAAGTTATCTACTTCCTTGAGGCATTTTCCAATGGAATAGCTCTCATGAATCAGATCCTTCATGCATATGATCACATCTTTACCACAAGACTGAGCAATCAAAGTGTTATCTGTCAAGGCAATTCACTTCTTATTGATTTTGCCATAACCATGCTTGTAGATTAGTTCATTTACTGACTTCAGGTTTGGATAACCCCATTCAATATATGGTTCTACAATCCTCAGCATGTTAATTGGAGCCCTGTTGAGCTCAACAAAGGTGCCACTGAAGATGTGGGGAAGGCTAAAAAACTGTAACACCTTTTAGTCCTTTGGGCTCACACCACTGATACCTCTGACCCTGGTGACAAGTGCCCGCGAGGGTTCTGCAGGTATGTAGAGGTTGCCAGTGTTTCCTGCCATCTTAGCCTTTTGACTCTGAGTTCTGTACATCTGTCTATACTTCTCTTAGCTTGTCCACAGACAAGTTTCCTCGTTGCCTTTCAAAGCATCTTCTGGGCAAACGTCTTTCTCAGGCACTTGATCTTCAGCTCTGAGAAATCCCTTTGTTTTTCCATAGGGTTCCTGGAATGGCAGGAACTTTCTTCTCTTGTCTTTGGCACTCTCCATGGTTCCAGAAAAGGGGCTGTATTGCATTTCTTAATAATCACAGTGCTGTCAAAATAAACTGAATTTCTCACCTCCCTGCTATGCCTTTCTGCCTGATGACTCAGTGTGCCACCTCACTGACCTTGCAGGGCACCGCCATCCTCACCAGCCTCATCTCCAGCTCCCTGCTGCGTGACCTCAACATCCATTCAGAGCCCCTGAAGGTCCCCCATTTAATTTTGGGGATATATTTTGTCTCTTCTATGGACCCAAGACTGACTTTCCTTCCTGACTCATTGTGAGCCCTGTGAGGACAGGGTCTGTGTCTTCTCTTCCTCTTACTGTTCCTAGCTCAGGCCTGCCACACAATTTGTGCTTCATAAATGTTCATAGAATAAATAAATGGTTGCATTCAAATCTCCTTGACCAGTTACATCTCTGCTCAGACACAAGAGAGTTTGTCAAGCAAAGAGGATCTGCTTCGGCATTGTTTCAGCTGTGCTTCTGGGTTATTAAAAAATGGCCACCTTACCATTCGCCTTCTTCACCTCCTGGAGATGTCGCTCCATCACCGCTGTCATTTCACTGGCTTTAACCTTTATCGGAAACACACAAGGTAACCCCTATCTATCTTCAGCTCCTTTATTTAATCTACCTGCACTGGTCACATTTGCTTATTAAAGTACAGAGAGAATAATGAGCTTTTTATGGGTCTTGGAGTCATGGAAATGTTGAGCTTCATGGCACCTTAGAAATTAACTAGAATGAACATTTCATCATGGATAAGGACACTCTGTGTGACCCTGGGGAAGAGAACTGGCTTCTCGGGGTCATGGAGTGGGTCTGGGAGAGAACTAGAGTTAGCCCCTGGTCTCCTGATACAGAACTGGTGCTTTTTATAGTTTGTACAAATGCATTCACTCACACAATCTCTCTCACTCTCTCTCTCTCTGTGTCACACACACACACACACACACACACACACACACAGACACACACTCGAAGTGTTTCCAATTATAGAATTCCTTATATTGAAATAGAAAATTGAACAAAAGTTAGAAGTTTAACTATTTAGTGTTAACATATTTCAACTTATAAGGCTATTTGAAAATTTTTATGTCTTGATGTACTCCAACAGGGTTATTTTAGAGGGAATAATATTAGCAATATTGATGGGGAAAGTCTTCATTATATGGGACTATCCCAAGTCCTATGAGTCATTTGGCAATCTTGGCTATCTCTCACAAAATTTCTAGCTGTTGTGCCACCAACCCCCACCTCATTGTCTGCTTACATTTCCAAAGTCCTCTAGGGAGGCATTATTGTCCCATTGAGAATCACTCTGTGATCCTGAAAGCAGCTTCCCCCCCTCAATCCTGTCCTCCTTTTCCCCACTTCAGACCCTAGTGACATCAGATCTGTTTACCATCTCTGTAGTCCTGACTTTTATAGAATGTCATGTAAATGAAATCACACAGTTAGTAGTCTTTCAGAATGGCTACAGTGCAAGCATGGCCCCTATGTTGGATGTATAAAGACCCAGAACACACAGTATAGTGTTCAGACCTTGGCAGAGCCAACCTTATTGCTTACCTGGTAAGTGCTTGGCACATAGTGCTACTGACAAATTAATCATATATATTGTGCAAGGGCTGGAACAAAATTAATTTATTTTTTGCATATAGACAGCTAATTGTTCCAACACTGCTTGATGAATAGACCATTCTTTCTCTACCAAATGGTCTCTTCGTGTTTGTAAAACTCAGTTGTGCATATTCATGTGGGTCTAATTCTAGACTACTCTATTCCATTGCTGCATGGGAAAGCCACAGAAAGATCTTTGTGCTAATATCACAGTTTTAATTTCTAAAAGTTTTATAATAAATCATGAAATCAGTCAAAAGCACTAGCCTAATTCATTCTTTTCCATATCTCTTTTAGTATTTAGCCTATGATATTGTAATCATTAATTAGCATATTTGTTTCATCTTGACCAAGAGCCCTTTGTAGGCAATAAGCATGTCTTATTCATCTTTTAAAACATAGACTAGACATACCATACCCTTTCTCCACCCACCAGTGGCATTCTGTCACATTCACACAAGGACTAGATCATACAGGGACTTTTTTGCTAAGGCAAAGACTGAATATTTTTTCTCTTTTTGATTTCATTCCCTACCACTCTCTCAGTCATGCTGGTTTTTCGCTGTTATTACACGTGCACCAAGCATGATTCCACGTCAGAGACTGTGTGCTCACGTCTCCCTCTGCCTGGGAAGCTCTTCCTGCTGAGGGTCACGGGACTGGCCCCTTGTTCCCCTCAGGTCTCCACTCACAGGCACCCATGGAGCCAAGCCCTTTCCCAACTACTCTCTCTGCAGTGCCTTTCTGTCATCTCCATTCCCCACCCTCATATGGTTTCCTTTAGAAGACTTTATTATATATTTACTCATTTCTTTGAAATTTATTTCCTGCACTTGATGGTTTATTTCCCCATATGAGGGAAAGATTTCTGTCTAATATTTTTCTGTATATCCAGCATTTGGAGCTGGGACTTGCATGTAGTAGATCCCTAAAAAGATAAATCTTTGTAACACATTCCTCGGTAGAGTGTCTGGTTGATAAGAAGGGGTACAGAAAAGAGTTGATGCAGCAAGCCTGACTGTGGTCCTTAGAAAGGGTTGGCCCTTGGCTGGCATCTGGGAAAGTGGATTGGAGGAGGGTTCTTACTATTCCCAGAACTGAGAGACTGGCTCATTGTGGCTAATCCGCACAGTCAATACGGTTATGCTGAACATGTGCTTTCCTTCTGGGAATCTGGGGTTCTGGTACATGCTAGGTGGACACTTGCCTGTGTGACCACATCCTCCAAGAAAAGGCCCCTGGAACCAAATCTCTGATGACTCCTTTGGTAGACAACATTTCACACGCATTGTCAGTGTTCATGCTGGAAGAATTAAGCACACCCGTGTGACTCCATAAGGAGAACACTCTTAGAAGCTTGTTGTGGTCTCCAGACCTCATCGTAAGCACCTTTTCTGTGTCCTTTTACTCTACCTACTCATAACCATCAGTATGCCTATGCTGAGTCTGTGATAAGCCCTCCTAGGGAATTGCTTAAGCTGAGTTTAGGGACAGAAAGGAGTTTTTTTTTAAAATAAAAATTGGACAGATGGGCATGGTGATGCATGCCTGTAATCCCAGTACTTGGGAGGCTGAGACAGGAAGATCATAGGTTCAAGGGCAGCCTCAGCAACCTAAATGAAAATTGAGCAAATGGTCAGCATTAAGGAGATTTTGCCACAAGGGACAGAGACTGGGACTCAGGAGTAGCTCTGTGTTCATCAGAAGGTGTGGGAGATGTAAGGTGAGATCCTAGTCTGAGATAATCTAAGACAGATTGCATGGAACCAAAGTGAGGATGGACTTTCTGAAGCAGTAGTGCAGTGAGCAAGGCTGTCAGGTTCCATATCTCCTCCACTTAGTCACTGCTTTATATTTAACCTTTTGGCCTATTTCTCATATAGAATGGGGGACATTAGCAGGTTTGCTTCATAGTATTAAGAGGGTTGCAAGTAGCTGGACATCATGGTGCACATCTGTAATACTAATACTTGGGAGGCTGAGAGAGGAGGAATGCAGGTTTGAGGCCAACCTCTTTAACTTAGTGAAATCCTCAGCAACTTAGCGAGACGCTGTTTCAAAATAAAATATAAAAAAGGGCTGGGGGTGTATCTCAGAGGTAAAATGCCTCTGGGTTTAATCCCCAGTACCACCCCCCCACAAAAGAGGATTGTGAGTTAGTTCATGTAAAAAGAGAGAAAAATTCCCATGGAGTTACTATGTCCGGAACTCTGTGTGCCCAGCACTTACCTGGTGAGCTGCCAGCTTGGCTGTGTCCATTTTTGAGCTCTACCCTGTGTGTTCTGGTCTTTGTGCATCCATCACACACAGACTCCTTTTTCACTGGAGACTAGAGTGGGAATTTCAGGTGGGGACTTAGGGTACTACCTGGCTAGAGGGAAAAAAAAAGCAGAAGTCAGGGCAACAACTCAACTTTGTTGGTACTGTTCCAGAGGAATAGAAGCCTGGTTCTTTCAGGCATCTACACCACCCCAGGAGCCAGTACAGCGATTCATGCATTCTCCACTAGCTCCCAGTACAAATTGCCCCTTCCCTCCTTATCCTTGTGTTGAGCTCTGAGAAGAGCTGTGTCTTTTCCTTTATATTAAAATTCAAATTTCCACACATAAAATCATCACATGAGGTGATTCAATTTTTATCATTGTAAGAAGAATTGGGATCACAGGATCCCATGTGATCACGTAGCTGAGTCCAGGCAGTAGACAACTCAGTGAGGCAGCTTGGGCCAGCACATCTTGGTTTCTCTGTATGACACTTAGCAATGAATACTTTTCTCTTCCTTATTTTTTATGTCCTGATGACTAAGGAATCCTTGCATTGAGATACCACAGCCACCGGATCCAAGAATCCTGGGGCACAAAGTGACTTCAGGGAGGCCAGATGCCCTCAACAGCTTCCTCGTCCCCAAATCAACTTGTATGAATAAAATCGTAAAATACAGTTTTGATGTGTAATTATGGACTTGTTTCTTGCCCAGAATAGCCTAACCTAGTCTAATAGAGATTTTGCTTTATTCGTCTTATTCCTTATCCTCTTGCTTCCATTTTATTTTCCAAAACCATGCTAACTACCCTACCATCATTCAATTGTCAAATTTCAGCAATCTTCACAAAGCTTTCCAGTAACTTCTTTTTCATAAGGACTTAAGGAAGAAATTTTTTTCATAGAGAATCACTTAGTATTAAAAACTTTCTAAAATCACAAGTTATATTTGTCTCATCCCAAGAGTGACTGAGTACTTAATCTGCAAAACAGTTCTATCCTTTGAGTTGTCCTCAGGAATGTCACTTTGCTAAAAAGACATATTCTCTCTCTCTCTCTCTCTCTCTCTCTCTCTCTCTCTCTCCTATTTGTTCACATTACTGATTTATCTATCCTCTATTCACATTATCTAGCCATAATCAATCCAAAGTGTCCAAAATCGGTTCCTCTATTTTAATGTCGTCTTTCTTAGTCCATTTTTCAGAGAGCTCCTTTACAAATGCTAACAACCATAGATTAGCTTTAATAGCCTTTCTCATTAATTGTCTGACCAGAGTAAAAATATGTCTCAGGAGACAGATTTTACTTCCTCATGCCTCTGATAATGTCAAGGCACTGTGCGGTATTGCTAGGACTGGAGCTGACCCCAGAATACAAATTGCCCTTCCTGAAGTATTTGATTCTATTCTTAGAGTAATGATAATCTTGGTATGTCAGTTTTGACATTTCAGTTAGTAGGCACTGCACTTTTTTAAGGTAGGGAATTATTAATGGTATATAAGGGTAAACAGAAATACCCCACAATGCCATTTACATCTATTCCATCAAAAGGATGGGCAGCAATCCATCATAAAAGGTTTAAGTGTCCTCCTGCTATGGGTGAAAACAGAGATAGCAGGAACAGTATTCAACTAGATGACCCTTAAGACCCTGTTCACTTTTAGGAGCCATAAAGTATTGTATTTCAGAGCTAGAAGTACTTCATATAATCTCTTCATATACAAACCAAAACCCATTGGGGTGATAGCAACTGTTATGGTGAGGTGAGCCCAGAATTCCCATTTTATTCAACATTTAGTAGCTATGATCACCTACATGCCAGGCTGGGGTTACCATTGTAAAAACATAGAGTTCCTCTTCACACAGTCTCATGCCTAGTTTCTTATTCATGTCTCACCTTATATGGCAACCAATTGTTTCAAATTTGAAAGTGGTTTCACCTCTAGTCCATTCTTAGCTCTGGGATGCAAGAGTGACCTCCTGTCTTTTGCACCCCAATATTCTTCCTGAAAATATGCGCTACTTTATGTTAATCATTGCCCCTCCATAAGGTCTTATTTCCTCCACTAAAACTCAGGAGATAGCTTGGCTTGGGGTAGGGCAGGTTTTAGTCAAAGATGGCTTTGAGAAAGATAGAGGGGACCTTTCTCTTTCTATAATTCTCATTTGAAGCTTTTATAAGAGTAGAGGAGACACAGTAGGACAAAAGGCAGGGAATATGCAAATGTGGATTTAGCTAGGCTCTATTAATCAGAAACATCTACCAGTCTCAGGCTCCCTGGTGCCATCAGGGCCAGGGGCCAGTGGCTCAGCCTGAATGCTCAGTATGAGGAAATTCAGAAGTTAGAACAATTTAGAGCTTTTAATTTCAAAGATTTCAATTGGCTTATCTTGTCATTTGTACAGATGGGAAAACTGAATCTCAGAAAGCGTAAATTTCACGTTCATAACATGAGACTTAGTTGGGGTTCTAGTGCACATCTGACCAATTCCAAAACCTTCAATCATCTTCTTTGCAAACTAATATTCTAACTCTGCACAACCTGGGGGAATATTTTCTAGAAAATCATAAACAGAGAATTGACTTCTTTTGTTAAGTTCTGTCTTTACCAGTGTACTTTCAATGATTCTGCTTAATTTTGGGAAATAGGTCCAGCGAAATATTAGGAGTGTTAAATCCTTATAAGGTAGGGAATGATGGTTACAAGGTGGAAGGGCAGGGCAATCTCAGACTATTGTAGTCCTAAGTTTCCAAATCTGTGAGAAGAATGACCAAGAAGGTCAGATATTTGCTCGAGAATTACCGTTAGCGAGTGGATTCTGAATGGCACAACGAGGCTTGTTGCTATGACACCAAATTATTTCATATTCAGTGCAATGGAATCCCCATTTGTGTTCTTAAAAAATTAAAGCAGTTTTATGGATATTAAATGTTTAAGTGGCTCCCGCAGCCAGAAAGAAAAATCACCTTATGAATAAAACAGACCAATGCCTGATTGCTTGCATGGGAAGTATTTGAAAAACGTGTTTGCAGAGTATGGAGCTCGGCAGCTTTTGTTTTATGGTGTGCAGTGATAGGAGGAAATGGATGAATGAATCTATAAATGATTGTAGGAAAACTACAGAATGTAAAAATTGTGAGAGAGAAATTAAATTTACTTCAACACGTTTTTCCTGAGCACTTATTATGAGCTCAACAGCATGCAGGGCTTCTTAAAGCATGCAAAAGCAGTCTGTGATATGGTGTTTGACTCTACCCTTCCTCCATTCATATATTAGCTAGGATGGCAGTGCATATTTGGTTACATACTAAATAAACTTCAAGAGCCCAATGTTTTAACAGCAGATTTAAGAAAAATCAAGTTTATTGAGGAATACTTTATATAGAGTAAAATTTACCATTTTTATGTGTACAGTTCAATGAGCTTTGACAAATCTCTTGAGCTCAGTTTCTACCACCACAGTCAAGGTCCTGAACATTTCTGTCACCCCAGAAGGTTCTCTTGTGGCTGTCTTGTTAGTGCCCTCCTTCCCTGCCATCCCAAGAACCTAAAAATTACTGCTCTGATTTCTCTTCCTATGGCTTCATCTTTTCTAGAATATTAGATTAATGCAATCATTTGGGATATTGCTTTTCGGTGTATGCTTTCTTTTACTTAGCATAGTACTTTTTTCTTTGCAGTACTGGGGATGGAACCCAGGGGCGCTTTACCTCCGAGCTACACCCTCAGCCCTATTTTTTATTCTTTATTTTGAAACAGGGTCTCACGAAGTTGCGGAGGGCCTCACTAAGTAGCCGAGGCTGGCCGCAAACCCGGATCGTCCGGTCTCAGCCTCCCAAGTACTGAGATTACAAGCGTGCTCCACCACGCCTGGCTCAGCATAGTACTTTTTGAGATTCATCCATGTTCTTGTATGTATCATTAGTACATTCATTTTTTATTGTTGATTGTGTTTTATTGTATGAACGTGCCATAGTATGTTAGTTTACCTACTTGTTAATGAACATTGAGGTTATTTCTGGCTTTTAACTATTACAGATAAAACTTGTATAAATAGTCTTGTACTGATATTTATGTGGATAATAGAATAAATTTATCTTACTTATGTAAGTATTTAATATAGGTATTCCAGTGGACAAATGGCTTCCCTCCATTTGGTAATGTTGGAATCTAGGCTTCTTTTATCACACAGCTACCTAATTCCTAGGGCCTTGGACCTCTTTATGTCTAGCCATTGGAAGGGAAAGGATGCCTTTCAAATATTCCATCCCAGAAAGGAAACATAGCACTTCTGCTTATATTCTGCTGTTAAGCACTAGACAATGGGGCACCCCAGGATTCAGGGGGGCTGGAAAATTAGGCCCATAACAACTGTTTCCTATGTATAATGGTTCTTGGGTTTTGGTGGACAAATATCTGTTGATAACACAACTTATTTATTTGGCAAATATTTATTGGGCGCCTGCTGAATATCAAGCCTTGTGCTAGATATTGGAGATAAAGTAATAACACACACACACACACACACACACACACACACACACACACACACACACCAGTCCTTAATATCTTGAGTTTATATTCTGGATAATTAAAAGAAAGTAAAATGGTTTTCTATAGCCAAAAAAAGAATAAATAGTAATCCATTTGTCATATTAGAAAGAAGGAGGGGTGGACTAGGTATGAGAATTATATAATGACAGATGAATGCAACTGGATCATAGAAATCACTATGGAGGAGGTAAGGTTTTATCTGGACTCCTGAGCATGTTATAATTGTGGGTAGGTGGATAGAGTGGAGTGGGAACTTCAAAAGAGATAAATGATTGTAAAAAGGGGATGGAAGAAGCAATATGTCTTTGGTATGCCTTAGTTGAGGGTGGGTCAAGAAATTTACCTGACTTTCTTACTTTAAGATACACAAGCTGATCTTAAGGCCAAAGTACACAGCTCATTTAGGTTGCTTTCTAAGGAAGCTCTATTCAATGTGACTGTCTTGATGCCTGCTGCTCTGTTTTATTAATGGTGATTGAATGCTTTAAAATATGAAATTGCATACCCCATGGTGGTAAAGTTTTTCATAAATTGAATAAGTAGTGTTGATGCCTAGTGGGTGTTTTCTAAATATTAATAGAATTGAATAAATTAAGATAGCAAGAAGAACGTTGCTTTTCTTCATTTCACAGAGTGATTTGGGGAGAGATCATGCTGGTTGCAAGGAAAACCATTGACTGTTTAAATCTAGAGATCTACTAATAAAGTTGATCTAATACGTCATTGTATTGGTCCAGATTTGGTGATCTCTGGTAGGTAATTCTGGCAGGACATGAAATTAAATGCTTAGACAATGACTCAAATGCTATAAAAGCAGAAATCTGGGAGTTCTCACAGTAGATGTGATTTGCTTCTATTGCAGCCATAGCTGCCACCCACTCCCCCTCTCTCCCCCTCCATGACACAAGAAAGGGACAAAAAGAGAACAGCAGATTCCAGCTGTGACTGGCTTGCCTGCAGCTGCAGCCTCTCTTTACCCTTCAAATCTTGCATGGGTTATCTCTCTCACTAGAAGAGCCTCAGTTCCCTCAATAGTTCCAGGTCTAAGAGAGATTGGGAATGTAGGTTTTAGTCTTCGACTCTTTGTGATCTAGGAAGTCACAAAACATAGAAGGGGTGTCTATTGCTGTCATGCCCCAATTGACAGCATTCAGTCCAGTCCGTCTTTATTTTTCTGGGTTCCTCACTTGTCTTTTGTTTCCCTTTCTGGCAAATGAAGAGAAATATTTTAATACAGAAATACCATAGAAAAAATAGATACTAAAGACATTATTATTATTTTAAATATGAGATTTCTTGGATTTCTATTTGATTACATGCTTATAAAAACAGCATTGAATTCTATAAGCATTTTGGGTTTCCCATGGAAATGATACTCATGGGAGAAGGATTGATTCTGTGAAGGGTCCAGGGAGGAAGAAGTTCCCAGTGGAGGAGAGAGGGGAACTCAACTCAGGACCAGTGGGGTCTTTAGGTCACATGATGGAAAAGAATTTCAGCACAAGCCAATCAGATACATAGACAGAAATTTATTTAGGAAAGTAAGAAATACATATTCAAGGGAGAATGCAAGCCATCTCCAAAGTGAGAGGCACATTTGGAGGTTCATGACTCTTATAAGAGACTTTCATGAGGGGTGGGTAGGAGGAGCTACGTGAAGATGACATCAGTCTGGTAATTGGTGAACACAAGATGATATAGGATGTTTTAGTTATCTTTGGGGTCCTGATGGGACCTTCATTAACTTATAAATAGGTATCTCTTTTGTCTAGAATATTCAGGGACAGTTAACAGTGCCTAAGGAAATTGAGGATAGTCAACAGTGCTCAGGGTAATTATTAAAGACTTATAAGTTCCCGAGCCGGGCGTGGTGGTGCACGCTTGTAATCCCAGTACTTTGGGAGGCAGAGACCCGAGGATCCGGGTTCGCGGCCAGCCTCAGCTCTCTTGCTCTCTCTCTCCCTGTCTCTGTCTCTCTCTCTCTCTCCTCTTAGCGAGGCCCTCCACAACTTCGTGAGACCCGGTTTCAAAATAAAGTATAAAAAGTAGGGCCGGGGGCGTAGCGCAGGAGGTAGAATGCCCCTGCGTTCAATCCCCGGTACCGCAAAAAAAAAAAAAAGACTTTTAAGTTCCCTAGAAACCTGGGACTAACAGGCCTGGCTGGGGAGTAAGGGTATTGGGGAATTTTGCTATAGGTGTCCATATTGAAGTTATGTTTTCCTTTTTTGTCTCCTTCCTAGCTATTTCTTTTATCTGACCTCAATACTACATATAGTATCAGGGCTTGTGCATCCTGGACACACTAGGTTCGCATGCATTGGCTCAGCTGTGCTCCTCATTCATTTTGGTGCATCTTCCCAAAACAATTTTCAATCAACCATCTATAAGGTCTAGGTATTTTTGCTCAAGATTTTATTATAAAATGGGGAAGAGACTTCATATCATACCCTACTTAATAAAATTGTTTATTAAATCACTCTGTCTTCCTGTTGAAGTTCCTCTTCCTGGACTACTTCCTGTCTCCTGGGAGTTCTAAGAAATCCTTTCTATTGTGTCAAGAAATTTAGTTACCATCTTACCTATATATACCACTCAGCAAAATAAGAACTGGACAGTTAGCAGAACTGTCACTATCAATTGTTCCTCAAGTGTGGCCTCTTGGCAGGAAGGTAGGCAGATAATGGAGTGAGGTTTCTTTTTATCTTGCACCTAAGTGGCTTTTTAAAGTATTCACCCAACAAAAGAGCATGTTCTTGCAGCAACACTATTTCCTAAGAAAATGTTTTACTTCTTTTATTGCAGTTATTTTAGGGTTTCTTTTATTTTTTTCTAGAAGAAGGGACTGATAGTCATTATTTAGAGAAATGATCCCAAACTATGAATAATAGTACACAAGAAATAGTGATTATACAGAACAAAGTTTTAAAATCGTACATTACATTAATTATCCAGGACAATAGAAAAGTAATGAAAATATGATTTGACTCAGATACTATGACATATTTCTATTTAATGCCTTTCAACTTTAAAATACTTTTATATCCATAATTTTATTTGAACTCTACAATGATGTCATGAATATATAGGTCAGATATTTTTACAAAAATGCTGTGCTTTGAAATAATGACTTTTAGTTTATAAAAAGTGTGGCCAATTTATATCCTTTATTGTTTACCATGGAGTATTACTAGGGATCTCCTCTGTATATTTCTTCTTTATGCATGATATCTGATAGTTCCAACCCTATCCAATTCCATAAAAGTAATAGTAATAAATAACAAAGATATACAACTTTGAATGCCTATGTTGTATTGTTTGTTCTATAGGTATTATCTCAAATACTTAAACTATTACTAGATAAAACCAGGTGTGATGGCACACACCTTTAATTCCAGTACATGGGAGGCTGAGACAGGAGGATTTCAGGTTTAAGGCCAGCCTCAACAACTCGAGGCCCTCAGCAACCTAATGAGATGCTGTTTCAAAATAAAAAATAAAAAGGGGTGGTGGTGTAGCTCAGAGGTAGAATACCCATGGGTTCAATCCCTAGTACCAAAAATAAAAATTAAAACTATTACTAGATAGATAATATTGTACACACACACGCGCGCGCGTGCACACACACACACACACACACACACACGGAGTATTAACTTGCTCAAAACCAGAAAATTGGCAAATAGAGGAAATACCATTCAAACCTAGGGGTTTTGCTCCTTCTTTTTTTTTTGTTTGCTTCTTACAAGTAGATTCCAGATCCACACAGCTCAATTCAGTTTAACAAAACTCATTGGATGGTGATGGCTGCCTACTTTATAGAACCCAGTTCAAAATGAAGATGCGGGGCCCTTTGTTAAATTGCTAAGAATTTCAAGATGGCCACACAGAGCATTAAACCAACTGCAGGGTCCTTCTAATGAGGGTACTTGTGTGCCTGCAGCTCACATGTTCATAGAGCAGGCCTTGGGTGTTGGCTTATGTAACAGCCACTGTATCACACTGTATATGTAGGTACAAATAGCAATGAGCTCTCATCATCCTCTACAAGGGGAGCTTCCAGTTGGAGGAGTTCTTCTGTTGTAATCACCTAGAGAGTCAACATAATATTCTTTTGAATATCTTTAGAGGTTACAAAACTTTTCTTTCTAAGATTTCTTGAAATAGTCAAACTCACTCTGATATAAAAAGTCAAGAGGACAGGCTGGGCAATTAGTAACAGAGCCCTTTGGAGCAAAACAAAGTGTGACTATAAAGAAGGAAGCTTGATTTTCTTGGGAGAGCCTTGACCTAATGCTGGTCATACATCTGATAAAAACACTCCCAAAGTATTGCAAACCATGAAGTGCCTTTAGAACAGGCAGAGTACACGGAAAACAGTGCTGATTTGGTCTCTGCTAACCAGTAGTAGAAGTTTAAAAATATTATCAGTTTCAGCACATCAAAGTCATGCTTTCTATGCTTGGTAGATTGTTAACCTGATATTTTCCTTTTAGCACTACTTCCCCTTCCTTGTGCTTTCATAACCAAGCTTCACCAGAAACTGGTAATATTGAAAATAAACTCGGGTTCAGGAAGAAACGATAGATGAATGAATCTCATAAAATGGTAAAGAGACAAAGTTGGGTGGCGTCTTTAGAAGTGATCTAGGCTGGGCTTTCAGACGGTGTCATGAATGAGGTCTTGAGGATCAAATGAGAGAGTGTTTGTTAATGTGTCTTATAAATTGGAGAACTAGAGAAATGCAAGGAGTTACACAGCCACTTCTCATTTTGCAGAGAGCAGAACTCATCTCTTTGGGCCTGATCGTCTCTCTCCCGATTCTTTTTCCCTCAAGGTCAAGCTCTGTGTGGATGGGTCCCGTTCAACACCCACAGCTGGGACTCTTATTTGTAACCCAGTCGCTATCTTCTCACCCCTACTGCAGCAGGGCCCTGTTTATTTTCTGGGTGATGAATTGGACCTGCCTAATCCCCTGGCTTTGCCACTTTCTTCCCTTGAGTTAGAGGCTGGATGACTTACATTTATAGACTGGCTCAGCGATGAACGAGGTGTGGGCTGGAAAAATGAAATGAAGAACAGACTCAGTTACTCTAAGGTTTATTTCCCCAGCCAGGCAAAGAACGGTTTCTCTAAAGAGGGAGGATTGAGCAGGTGTCAATTTTAATCATCCTTGGACATAAGGTCTGTCTATAAATGTCTAGAACCTGAGTCCCATGCCAGCCAGGGAATCCCAAAATAATCACTATCATGCCAATTATTAGGTTCTCTCCTCTTTTTTTATAAACACTTTGACTAAAGCAGATTGTGGACTGAATGACTAAGATTTTTATTTTGTCTGTTTACTTTCTGGGTATTCAAATGTGTGTGAGTGTACATGTTTGTGCATGTGTTCATGCTCGAGAGCACACACACATGTGTGTGTGTGTGAATATGTGTGTGCCTGTGCATAGAGGTTTAAAGTCTATGGGAATATGCTATTGATCAATCAGTTAAAAGGAAAGGAAAATACCTCCTTGGTGTCTTGTAATTTGTTTCAATATTAACTTTAGGTTTATTCATTATTGTTAAAAATTCAGGATTCGAATTTCTGAGCTGGAAATGCAGTGTGAACGGACTCACCCTTAAACCATTTGAGAATTTTATATTATTTTTTTAAAGAATAAAACTTAGCCTGCAATAAGTCCTACCATCAGTTTACGGGTTTCTCCCAAAACCATCCTTATATTTGTAAAATCACTCTTCTATGGCTTAAATCAATGCTTTAGATTTTTAAAAATAGGATTTGGTTCAGTATCCTTGGCTTGTAAATTTTGCATCTCTGTAGTGAAGGATTCAAATAACACCAACTTTGAAATCTTGGCTTTGAGGATTTTATTCTTAATAGAAAACAACCGGCTGAATGATTCCCCCCACCAATAACCTGATTTCTCAGACAATCTCTAGAGTTTTATTTCTCTTTGATTTCCCTTACGACTTTCTGTCTTATCTCTCTGAATAATCAAATCCCCATAAATGTGAGAGCCTTCTCCTTTGAAGTTGCTGCCATTTAGAACATGACAGCCTTCTTATCTCTATTCCTTGAGCTGCTCCCTCATCTCATGCCAGGGCTCAATTGAAATGTATCTTTTCTTCTTCTCTGTTATGACCCAACACTGAAGTTGCATTATGTAATATTTGGGGGATATAATGTTTGCATATATTTTACTTGTACTTGTATGTGTCTTGGGCCAATACTAACTATCTCACTGATAAGAATTTTTCATCAACCCAGTCAGTCAGAAATATTTACTAAGCTGGTGATGGGTATAAATCTGGGAGTTAACACACATAAAATTCATGTGGGGCTTCTGGGAAAGATTTACATTCCAGAACATGTAACCCTAAAACTTTGAGATGATGCCCCAGGGAAAAGAGGCTGTTAGCTACTCTGCCTCCCTTGCTGTGTGGACCCTGAACTTTGCCTGTGTTGTAGCGACTTCATCCAGTGTGACATTTGCTGGTGGTTTGTTTCCCTCTGTACTGGCAATTTCCCTTTATCTTTGGAAGTTCTGCAATGAGCAGAGGGCATGGCACCTGCAATGACTGTCCCAGAATGTGATGGAGCGAATGCACACCTAATTATCCTCCAATGTCCACTTTTGCCCAGTTTTGAGCAAATACTCATTGTTGAGAATCCTGCTCAGTTCTAGTGCTGCACAATCCCAATCAGCTATTAAATTTGTGCTTTTGTCTCTGTTCCAGGAAGAGGTGCCAGCGATTTCCCTGGGCTGCCTGAGGGAGTAGAATCACTCCCTCACACCCATGCTGCCCCACTCAGTGTAAACAAGCTATCTTTTGATCTTGTGTTCTCCCCCAGAGACATCAAGTTCTACTGTGTATAGGGTGGCTGACCTGAACTGTTTTGGAGGTCAGAGCCCAAGGGGAGTGGGATACAGATCTTAAGAAGGACAGAGGAAGGGAAGGGACTGGAGCTGTGTTCCTGACCATGACAGATTCCTGAAGCCGCCTGGTGTCTGAGCCTGGTTGGTGACTCAGGAGTGGCTGGTGTCTGGAGAGGGGATGGTATTGCAGTGGCAGCATCACTCCAGGGCCCACCCTTCAGATGAAATGGAGACCTTGTCCCCTTGCTATGTTCTGGGGAAGAGCTCCCCCGGCCTGTAGTTTGAGTCTTATTTGTGTCTGTGCTTTGAAGCTGGTACCTGTTATCATTTTCTCTGCATGCGGTTTGGTGCTGAGGTGCATAAATCTCCTCAGTTACTAAGTCATGGGTTCTGTTTTCTGAGTGCTTTCCTCATTTATTTGGAGAAGCTTATCACCAATTTCATGTTCTACATGTGACTTTGGGACTAGAGTTTAAACCTTTTATTCTGTTTTTGGAATAAGGAATAACGGTGCATTTTGAACTGGAGAGAGGTGGTAAGTGGAAATGCCTATTAAAATATGATTACCTCAAATCATCAGAACGAAAAGATAATTTTTTTCTTTGCTGAAGCAGCACAAAGTGACAAATGAATATGTAAGCTGTGTGGGTCCCAGGTGCTTCTGAGGGAGGGGACATTTGTGGTTAATGCTTGGTACTACCACTGTCCCCCTGCACATGTTTCCTGCCCTATGTCTACTCTTCAGCCCCTCAGTGTTTTCCTTGTTTTTAAATTCCTTTCATGGTCACATCTGCTCACTAGAAAGAGGGTGATGCCTCTTGCTTCTATCGATTGAGGAAACTACTTCAGGGTGCCTACGTTGTGATAGATCTTTTCATAGGCACATGACCCATAAACCAAAGGAGTAGAGCCCAAGAAATGAATTTAAAGTGTTGGCCAGACAGTCCCATGATGTCGGAGTTGTTGACATTTTTTGTTCTCCTGAAATCTCCTGGAATTTGGGGAATCATCTATCCTCCCACCAAAATGGTTTGGAATATCACTGGTCAGAGGCATCTTGTTTAAGCTGTCATTGACATCAAAATATGTTCTACAGGAGTAAAGTATCGCCTGTGATGACAACTTCTAAAATAAAGAGTAAGTCTTGAACTGGATCTTTCTGGAAATGGCAACCATCAATCTCCCATCGTTTTGTCAACATTCCAAGGCATCAAAATGAATACTGGAGAGGCCACCGACATTGCCGCCTAATTGTTATACTTGAACTAACTTGACTTTATGGGAATCCACCCTGGCTGTGATGCGAAGGCACGGAGTGGCTGGGCTGACTTTGCTTGGGTCCTCTGAGGTTAGGGACATTAAGGTGGCATAAAGGAAGGCAGGGGAGGTTAGAAGGAGAAATCATTAGTTCGATGCCTTAATAAATCCCTTTTTAAATTTTTTGATCCCTTAGCCCCACCTCTCATGTTCCTTCCTGTTTTGTGAGATGTCTCCAGGATGGCCCAGTGGAACCTGGTCATACCATCCATTGTGACTGTTTTCAGACCCTTGGTGGTGGTACTGTGATTGCTGTTCACAGCCATCTCAATTGGACCTAATGTCTCCAAGCATCCCCTCATTCCCCACACACCTCAGCTCTAGCTCCCAGTACCCCAGCCCGGATAAAACCTGGATCCCTACTTAGCAAAATGAAGACGTCAGACAGGCAGGAAGCAGAGTAAGGTAGTTATGGTAGTTTTATTTTGCTGCACATCCTACAAATTTATAAGCTTAAAACAACACAAACTTATTGTCTCACCATATCTATCTGTAAGATTCTGGGTATAGATTAGTTTGAGCCTCTGCTCAGGGTCTAAACAGACTTAAAGTATTTGCACAATCTTCTCCTAGGTTCTGGATCTTCTTCCAGGCCCACATTGTTGGAAGAATTCAAGTCCTCTTGCTCTTTCAAAGCTAGCAGGAAAATTTTTCTGACTTCAAGGAGGGCCCCGAGTCTCTCTTTTAAAGGATCCACCTGATTGGGTTAAACTCACCCAGGATAATTTCCCTTTTGATTGACTCAAAGCAAAGAATAAGTATACCTGCAGAATTATTTCTGTAGGAATAATAAAATAACATAATCACAGAGTGATGCTCCATCATATTTACAGGTCCTGCTCATACTCAAGAGGAGATTATGGAAGATGTGCATGTCAAGGAATGACTACAATCTTGAGGCCCATCTTAGAACTCTTCTAATGAAAATAGTGAAAAGAACATGACCCTGGGAGTCATATGGTCCTGAGATCAACTCCTGCCCTTGTCCTTTCTTGTCTGTCAAGTAATATTGGCCTCTGGTGCCTCATCTGTCCAATGAGGATAATAATGACCACTGTGCCAGACTCTACAGGTTTGAGACAATACGTGCTTATTTTTTGAATCTCTTTTCTTACAATTACCAGCACATATTAATTATACAAAATAATGGGTTTCTTTGTGTGTTAGCTTTTTTGTCACTGTGACCAAAATACCTGACAAGAACAAATTAGTGGAAGAAAGGTTTATTTTGGCTCACAGTTTCAGAGGTTCAGTCTATGGCCGGCCAGCTCCAAGGCAGAAGCATCATGGCAGCAGGGAGTGGCAGAGGACAGCTGCTCAGTTCACGGTGTCTAGAAGCAGAGAGAGAGGAAGGAAGGGACCAAGGTCACGCCCCCACCCCACTGCATTGGGAACCAGGCTGCAACACATGAGCTTTTGGGGGGACATTCCAAATCAAAACCATGACAATTTCTTTGTGACTTTTGATATAACATAATTTGATCTTATCTGCCCTCCCTATCAGCCTCTCTTACCCCCCACTCCCATTTCACCCCCTCTGCTATTTCCTTTTGTCCTCTTCCTCTTCCCTAATAGTCCTCTTTCTACTTTCTTGTCATTTTTTCCTCTAGATTAAACACAGAGAAAACATAAATCATGTGTTTTGTTAGAGACTAATTAATATACTATAGAAATAAGATTAAATTAATGCAGAAATGTACATATACATGTACATATATGTGTGTCGTGTTAATTGGGGTTATGGAATGTTATAATGCTATGATGTTTAAGGATTTTTAAAAAGAATTGAATTTGTTGCCAACATTTAACTTAGGAAATTGATTTGCGAGCCATATATTTTAATGTTATAATTTGAATTCCAGTAGTTCTGGCAATTAATTTCTTGAATCTGAGGTCATAATCTTTTTGTATTAAGCAGTGTATTAGTCAGGCTTTGCTAGAGTGACAGAACTCACAGGATATGTATATGGTAAAAGGGGATTTATCAAATCGGCTTACAGTCCAAAGCAGTATAGTCCCAAGTGTCCACCTGCATGTGGAGAGCCCAAAGAACCAACAGCTGGTTGAGCGGTCCAAAAGCTGGCATCTCAGAATCAGAGCAATCACTAATTCAGTCCCAGTCCAAGATGGAAAGGCCAGGAAACTCTCTGGGAAAACAATGGTAAAAGTCCAGTTTGAAGAGCTGAAGGCTGCTATGCCAAGCAAGAGCAGATACACTTTTCTCAGGAAGAACCATGCTTACTTCACAGAACTTTATCCAGATCCTGCACCTATCCAGCACCGGAACAGTGCTGCCCACATTCAGGGCAGGACTTCCCCTTCAATCTGCCCTTACATAAACCAATGATCTCATCATTGCACCCAAAGTCACATGATCTTAGGTGTTTCATACTCCAGTCAAGTTGACAATCTAGATTAACAGTCACAAGCAGGAAACTACCCTCAGCATATTTTGAAGAAAAGAAGGCCTCTGCTGTGTACTATGTGGATATATGTAACTTTGCTAAGTCCCAGTTTCCACCTCTGTTATATTAAGATAATGGTATCCAACCACAGTGTTGTTATGACATTTCAGTGAGATACTGTATGAAATGGCAGTGCATACACAATGTACCAGCAGGCACAGGGTAAGCTCTATGGTGGTTAGTCTTGTTTTTCAGCCTCTAGATTCTTCTCATGGTCTTTTCCTCTTAGTTACCCTTTTCCTGTTTATGTTCCTCAGCAGTATGAAATATTTTACAAGCATATCTGATCCTCTTAATCTATATATGTCTAAATTGCATGTCCATGAGGTTACCAAGAACCCCTTTCCTAAAAAGCCGGGCGTGGTGGCGCACGCTTGTAATCCCAGTACTTTGGGAGGTGGAGACCGGAGGATCCGGGTTCGCGGCCAGCCTCAGCTCTCTCTCTCTCTCTCTCTCTCTCTCTCTTTCTCTCTCTCCTTAGTGAGGCCCTCCGCAACCTCGTGAGACCCGGTTTCAAAATAAAGCATAAAAAATAGGGCCGGGGGCATAGCACGGAGGTAGAACGCCTCTGCGTTCAATCCCTGGTACCGCAAAAAAAAAAAAAAAGAACCCCTTTCCTATTAAATGGTTGTATTTATGGGGGTAGATATTAAGTGAAGTTTAGATATTTATTTGTTGGGGATGTTTAAAGTAATTTTCAGTAGGAACAAAGTGAATATCAATAATTACTCTTGAAAAGAGTGGCTTTTCCATATTGGACTGCCAGTCCCCATTATTGCATTCTTGGCATTGCATATCTAGCCCCAGAAGTGTATTGACTCTATCAGACTTGTGTCTTTTCTCATCATCAAATATGTTAGGTTTGTTTATAGTGAGGTCAGATTCTCCACTCCCACCCTCTGCTGAGAATGCTGCCATTCTACATCACTTCTCAATTTCTTAAGCCCCTTTGTTTTTAGTTTGCTTTGGTGACTAAGGCATGGACCACTAGGTACTTAAAAAAGAAGTGTTTTTCTCTGTGGACGGTGCTTGCTTTTTCCTCTAGCCCTTACCATTTGCACACGTTACCACTAATGTTCACACAGAGGGACTCTATCCTCTATTCTCTCCCCAAAATATATGAGGAAAAAAGACACAAACAAACAAACAACAACAACAACAACAGCAGAAATGTAGGGCAAGTGTCATAAGCAAAATTAAAATTTGGCAAGAAGGATAAGAAACTATGGTTCCTGCCAGGTGCAGTGGTACACGCATATAATCCCAGTACTTGAGAGACTGAGACAGGAGGGTTGCAGGTTTGAGGTCAGCCTCAGCAACTTAATTTAAAAATAAAAAAAAGAATTGTTTCAAAATAAAAAGGGCTAGAGATATTGCTTGGAGGTAGAATGCCCTGAGTTCAATCCCCAGTACCAAAAAATAATAACAACAACAAAAGAAAACCCAAACCAATAAATAAATAAATACCAAAAAACTATGGTTCCCAATAGCCATTCTTCTGCTTGATGATACATGAACATGAATAAAAAAGGTAAGAAGCATACTATTAGAAAATGGATGTGTCCTCCCTGTTACACAGACCCTTAAAGAAATGGAAACTTGATGTTGAGGCTGAGTTTAGAATTATCTTCAAGGTTGTCTTCTTTTTGTTTCTTTTCTTATTTGAGTCTTTTAGAAGAACTCATACGTGGTTGTAAATAGTTGTCATAATACTATTGAAATTATTCTGACAAATCTGTTCTCAAAATATGATCCCTCTTTCTCCTTCCCACCTATACTGAGAGTTACACTCCAACTTGCCCCTTGGATCCCCACATCTCAGCTCAATGCAACTCATTTCTTGACTCCAGGAGGGAAGACAGCCAAGAGGTAATGACCCTGCCAACTGTTGATGACCCAGGGTGTCAACAGATGACACTTACCCAGGGGACTGGACCAGTATGCAGGATCTAACACCCAGCCCTGTGGACTTAGAAAGTGACTTTGGTCTCTACACTAGCAGAGGGGAAGAATAACAATAAGTTACCTGCAGAAAATGATGGATGAACTGCATATGGAAAGGTTCATGGGTAACAGGGAAACTTAATTAAAAGTGAAAGTGCTGTATTTCAAGGATGAAGAAAGAATTCTAAAAGCATTATAACATTAAAACAATACCAATCTACTAACCAACAATAAAATCAGATATCTAAAAAGGAAAAAGAAAATCTGGAAGGGCCTCAGAGTTGTTTGAAGTGTAGATGCTAGAAGATAATGAAGCAATGATTACAACAGTTTGATGGAAAAGGTTATGTCCCCAAATTCTATCCTTAGCCACATTGTCATTCATCTGAAAGCAACAAAAAAGGATGTGTGGGTCAGAACTATAGCACATTTGTTTATGCACATTTTTTAAACTAAAATAGTTGAAGAGAAAAGAAAATAAATGAATCCGTAAAAATATCTGAAAAACAGTAAAACAAATACAAAGAGATAGCAGGAAAAGATTCATAAAAATTAAAGCTCAATTTTGTAAATTAAGAAACAGAAAATAATAAAATTTATATTTAATTCTAAGAGTTTATTTTGTGAAAAACAAATAATAAAGCTAAAACAATAAGTACTTTCATTAGAGGAAACATACAAAATTACCAATGACAAATATAAGCAAATTAAATCAATTTTACAAAACTACCTTGTAAAATTCTAGCCTAATTAATCTTTAAAGTCTAACTAGAATGTATGCACATATTTTGGCAAATTATGAAAAAATGGCATATATTGGGATAGAAGATTATTAATACACCAATAATCTTAAAATAAATCAAAAGCTTGTCTAAAGAACTAGATTTAAGAAAGTGTCAGCCTAGATGGTTTCACAGCTGTTTGATGGTCCTTGAAGGGATAGATAAAGGATGCAATTACTATTTCAAGTATACAGAGCATAGGAAAAGAAGCCCCTTGCTCTAATTTAATTTATTTTTATGTGGGTAGTATAAGCCTGGTAATCACAGCTTGAAAAGGATGGCAAAGTATTAAAAAATACTGACTAATTTCTCATTTATATATGAAGTAAAGATCTTAAATAATATATTGGAGAATCAAATCCAGCAGCATATTCAATGAATAATTCACCATGACTAAGTAGGATTTATTCTAGGAAAGCAAGTATAGCACCACATTAGAAAATCTATTAATAGAACTCATGGTATTAATAGGTTAAAAGGGAAAAATTATTTTTAATAGTTGTCAAATACACATTTGATAAAATTGAAAATTAGGTTTTAAAAAATAACATCTTAATTCTTTAGAATAGGTACATTCTTCCTTAATATGAAGGGTGTGGCAGATCTGCCTCAATCAGCCACCAGTTCCTGGCTGAACAAAGATACCCTGAATTAGATGAGGTCAGATGAAACAACACCTACTGTCACCCCTAGTACTTTGTGTGGTTTTGGAAACCATAGTAATTCAAATAGAAATTAAAACAATAACAAAAAGGAAATGAAGTAAGTTTATTATTTATAGGAAACATAATGCCACGAATGACTGGAAAATCTAGCACAGTCACCTGAAATCAGATTTTGGAACTATTAAGAGAAGTTAAAAAAGTTTCATTGGTTGTTTTATTTTATAACAATCCTGGGGAATCTTCCTAAAGGAGTTGAAGTCAGAATATTATAGGAGTACATTCATAATCATGTTTATACCAACACAACTCACAATAGCCAAATTATGGGACCAGCCTAGGTGTCTGTCAACAGATGAGTGGATTATGAAATTATGGCATATACACACAATGAAGTTTTACTCAGTTGTAAAGAAGAACACATGTCATTTGCAGGAAAATGGTCAGAACTCAAGAATATTATGCTAAATGAGATTAGGCAGTAATAGAAAGTGAAAGGTCATATGTTTTCACTCGTATGTGGAAGCTAGGGAGAAACTAGGAAACAAAGAGGACTGGTGGAAGAGGATTTGGGGAGGAAGGTGAAAGGGGAGATCTGATGATGGAATCAGCTCAAATAATCCTTTGTTCATATATGTATGAAGTTATCTATGTCCATGTTAATACTATGTATGGGAAGGGAGAGGGAGGGGGTGGGACCCAGAGGAAATGCATGAGTGCTGTGTGCCTATGTGATCCTATCTCTCCGAACCTCACTATGATGTATAATTACAATGCAGCAATAAAATTTTTAAAATAATTATAGAACTATAGAACACAATGGAAAGTAAATCTAATTATAATAGTTCCCCAAAGAATGAATTACCTGGGAAAAAACTTAACAGGTATATTATCACAAAAGGAAAGGAGGGCAGTAAAAGACCATTTTCCTGAATGCCCCCTTTCGGTTCCCCAAAACCTAGCCAAGTTAAAGGAACAATGAGAGCAAGCCTGGGCTGGAAAGTCCAGATACATATTATCTTGAAGGACACCAGCTTTCTCTTATGTACCCTTGGAACTAGGGAAAATTAGTGTTATCTGTAAAAGCTACTGTTTATGAGAAATTAGTGTTATCTGTAGAAGCTCCAAGCACTATGAGGGACCAAGGTGCTGTCAGCCTGTCACCACTGAACTCTTCTTGGAACAGTCACTCATCTGTAAGCTTTCCCCCATATATCATATGTCTCCCATGCTATCTCCAGGCACTTTCTTTGGCTTGTCAGAAACGTACCCCCACTTCCCTAGATAAACGGAGCTGTGGACAGGGCAACAGGTCCTTAAGCCCTGATTCTACTATGTGGCTGGATCCAGCTTTTGTAGGAACCAATATATTCCAATTCTAGTTCTTCCTTTTACTAGTTATGTGACCAGCTAACTAACCTGAACTTGAATCCTCTTTTATAAAAGAGAGAGAATAATATCTCATGGACTTTTATGAAAATCAAAGGAGACAATATATCCAAAATGCTCAGCAAAAATGCTGACATACATAATTACTGAGAAAATTCTGAAAATTTACTTGCATATGGTAAACAATCCTTTTCAGGAAAAGTTAATCCAGTGAACTAATCTGTATGTGTATAGTATGCACAAGTATGTTCTTTGTGTTTTTTAATAGAGAAAAATTAGAAAAAACTATATGTAAACATAGATGATGGGTGAAATACATTATACATCTATATCATGTGATATCTGTATTCATTTTAAACTACAACATGGATGGTACATTCATTGCTATGTGAAGATTGTCACAATACATCCAAGCAAAGGACAAGCAAAAAATAGAATTTATGATCCTATCTTGTAAAAATTCTATACATAATCATATACCCCACCCCTATATGACCAACATATTTAACTGCAGAGATAAAATGTGAAGATATACACTGAAATATTAGTAATAATTCTCTATGGGTTTTAAGACTTCAAGTCATTGAT
Source organism: Glis glis (assembly GCA_004027185.1). Lineage (NCBI taxonomy): Eukaryota > Metazoa > Chordata > Mammalia > Rodentia > Gliridae > Glis > Glis glis. The sequence goes on along the minus strand of PVJS01012055.1, from coordinate 12,859 downwards.
ATTTTGTTTCATTATTTGAGTTTTCCAATAATTCTGTAACAAATAATAATTTATATTAGAAAAAAAAAGGAAAGAAGCAGGTTGCTCAAGGGTCTCTCTTACACTCCCAGGTAGCTTGCTCAACCTTGAACTGTAGTTCAAGACCCCCTCTCTCCTGACAGAGTTTAGGTTTTAGGGACAGAGCTTAGGTGGTCAACATATATCTTTATTTTTTTAAAAATAAAAGCCTGTATTCTTTGGTCAATTAAACCCCACCCCCAAATGACCAGCATATTCCTTTACGTATGTCAATGCCTTTAGCCAAAAATTGCTCTGTCTTGGAAAACACTGTTTTGGGTGTGATTTGTACATCTCAGCTCTCATCATTCAGTGGGAGCTGTTTGCTGGGTGTGATAGTTTGGATTTAGAATGTCCCGTAAACCTCATGATAGACAAGGCAGCCATGTTGGAGGAGGGGCTTGGTTGCTGAGTAAGGACCCTGGGGGGCATGGCTGGGAACAGTGTTTCTGGGGCAGGCTGCTGCAGCTTCTTTTCTCTCTCTCTCTCTCTCTCTCTCTCTCTCTCTCTCTTCACCATGAGCTGATAACAAGCTCTCTCCTCCTCTCTGCTTTTGGCCATCATGCCCTAAGGTCCTGTAGCCCCACCTCCTGCTTGGCAGCCAGCATAGAATGGACTGTATACACATGGACTGAAATCTTCAGAACTGTAACCAAATAAATCTTCCTTCTTCTAAGTTGTGGTCGTCAGGTATTTTGGGTCACAGCAGTGAGAATGCTGACTGGGGATCCTCAAGGGATCTGGTAAGTAATATCATTCTTGGTTCTGCATTAACTGAAAAGCAAGAAAAAAGCAGGATCAGAAACAAACTTCTAATGTGTTTTCTAACTCTTCCCCTTAAACAGCTCAGCTGAGGGAAAGTTGGAGTCTGAAGAGCAGGTTAGTGCCCCTATGTCATTTCCTCCCCACAAGTCTTGGAAGGGAGAGATAGAGAGAACCCACATCTATGCAAGAGTGTGGCTGGGCAAAGTCCTTCCTCTTGAGGACCATATATAAAAAAATCTCTCCAGGTAGCATTTTCTGCCTCTCCTGAGGAATAGTGAAGAAGAGTGACAAGAAGCCAGGGGTATGATGGTAAAATCTTCTTCTTCTTGTGGAATAAGACCAGGGATATGGATATCCTCCACAAGTGTGTGCTTATGGTGTCAAGGAAGTCAGCCCTTACCTTCAAAGGCATTCCCACACTCCTAATCACTGCACTTTTGGTTATCTTTTGGGACTCCTGATTGGAAGTATATATTTTGCCTCAGGATGGCACTGAGGTGGGACAGGAGTGTATATTAATTAAATTAACTCCGAGGCCACTCTATGCCCAAGGCTGAACATTCATTCCCAGTTCTATTTCCCATTCCAAATGATGTCTAGCCATATTTTCCAATATAGCCCACCAGAGATACTACGATAAAATTAAATGACAACATTAAGATACTCTCAATAATAAAATGTCAAGAACACAGAGATGCCCCAAATTGAATATAAACACCCTCTCATTATCAAATTCCTGGGGAGAAATTAGTCCAAAAATTAAATTGCTTTGCAAGTTCAAGTGCAAAGGAATTAAAGTCAGAAATCAAATGTGTTTGCCCTTGTGAATTAAAAGTCTAATGGAATAAAAGTTATCCCCTATTTCTAATTTTGTTCACTTTTAGCCAAGAGTGATCTTTTGGGTGGAATTGAGGTTTTCTCAGAAGCTTTCTCTAGAATGATTATGATCTCCTCAGGAACTTAGAAGATGAATTAGTGTAATGCCAATCTCTGATAAGCATCACTTTTAAGACTCCAAAGTTACTACAGCACTAATGATTATAAGTGCTGCTCTTACTGTACCACAGCGAGAAAGCATGCCACTCCCCACCCTTAACAGCAGTTATTCCAGCTAAGTTTTGTTTCCAGAATACGCTACCTGGTTATTGTCCAAGTCCATGGCAGAGACTCAGTGGTCATGAAGGAAGCTGACCATAAGTCCCAACTTCCCTGGACAGTCCCAATGTATGCCCCTTATCCCAAAGGAATGGTTGATAGCAGCCACCTTCACTCTTAAAAGTATGGTGTTTGGAAAATAATTATAGGATCATCCTATCTAGATTTGAGATTTATCAGGAAGCCACTGAATTAATGCTGGTTTTCTGGAGTCTACCACCTGTAAATTAAACTCAGCTGGGAGAAAAATCTTCAAGTAGGAGGTTACTTTGAGTAATATGCTTTTACTTTATCTTGGTGGGAATATGGGAGAAAATTTGGACCAGTGTAGTTCTGAAAAAGCTGAATCAACTTCACTCCAAGCTCATGGAACCTGATAAAAGCCCAATACGCATCCTCATCTTGGTAGATCTTTGAGGCTACAGCATCTCTGGAGATGTTTTTTTTTTTTTAAACCAGAGCTTAGATAAGTGCCTCCATGTCCTCACATGTACCATGGCTGGTGTCTTTACTGCGATCCAGCATTCCACACTTCTGAAGCCAACTTCTTTGTGCTAAGACATTTGTCAGGTCTTCTAGATTAATTTCTTGCTTTTGCAGCTGTGCTCTTACCAAAACAGTCCTCATCTGTGGGCCAAGCCACCTTAAGTCACAGACACCCAGAAAAGTGGAAAGCCCAAGGCATCTGGCTCCTGGCTCCAGTAGAGGTGACATGATAAAAAGCCAAATGCTTAGTGGTGTGCCAATAAATACTTAACAACCAGCTCTCTGGGAGATAAGAAAACCAAGTCAACCTGACTTACAGGGTTTGCTGAATTATGTGCAGCTAATTTTATTTCATGTTTTTTTTGTGTACTAGCTAATAAATCTTTGCCTACGCCAAAGTAACAAATACTTCCACATTTTCTTTTTTATATTATAATAAGGGTTTTATTGTTTCAAGACTTCAGATTTAAGTAAGGTTTGGAAATTGAGGTTTCTTTTTTGCCCAACTTTTTATAGATTTACTTCTTTTTTTTATTCTGGATATTCAGTTTACTATAACACGATTTTTTTGAAAAGACTATCTTTTCTCCATTGACTTGCTTTATACTCTGTCAAAAAAGAATTGCTCACATATGGGCATGTATTCATCAGAATTCTTACAGCTGTAATCTAAAGACTTGACCATGTAACTTAGAGAAAAAATTTATCTTTTTACAGTATCAGGCTCAGTCCATGTGAGGCTGGGGACCACGAATCTCAGGGCATGGTGTAAGGTGGCAGAGAGAGGGAGAGCACATGGGTTGTGCTCCTCACATCATGGAGGCTGGGAGCAAGAGAGAGAGCAGGGGGAGGAGGGACCATATATAATCCTCAAGGCTGCACCCCCAGGGATCCATTCTTCCAGCCACACCCTACTGGCCCAGACCACCACCCAGATAAATCCATTACAATGGATTTATCCACTGCTGGGATTACAACCTTATGACTCAATTACATCAACTCCAAACATTAATAAATGAACTCTTTAGGGAACATTTTATATCTAACTATAGCAGGGCAGATCAGTTCTGGTTACACTATTTTGTGCCATTTATCTATATATTTATCTTTTTTACCACGTCACACTCTTGTGGTTAGTGCAGGTTGATGGTAAATATTGAAATCAAGCGGTATGAGTTCCCCAAGTTTTTTCTCTTTCAAAATATTTGTTTCTTCTAGGTCTTCCAGTTTCCTACAAAATTTTACAATCCACTTGTCTTTACTACTTTTTTGTTCATTTTTCAAGGCTCCTTCCATACTGTCCCAGAAGTTTAAAGTTGAATCTAATCTTCTCCTAAAATGCTGGGCAAGGCCTGGTCTTGTGATTTATTGCCTAGAAGAGAGTGATTGTGAACACAGGCTCTCCATAGGTAGGCAGCTCCCAGGTAGAAAGAGGGAAAGGAAAGGCTGTGTTAGGCTAAAAACAACTCCTAGAATTGGGCAGCTTTTTCACAAAGCACTGGACCAGTCCACTCTAAGAAAAGAGAGGAATACATTTTGTACCAAAGAGATAGGGAGAGAGGAAGTGTTTCAGCTAGCATGGTCTTTTGACATTTCCCCCAATACTTCCTACTTACCTATTATGCAGAAGAATAAGATATGGGCAAAAAAATGGAAAGATGAGAATGTGTGGTAATGTAGCTGCCACTACATGAAAGTATATATCATGGGCAGGGAAACCAACACTGACAACCCATTAGTTTTGAGTGGGCAGCCTTATTTCCCACTTCCCTGTACATGGGGAAATCTAGCACTTATCCTTAGGCATCTCACAAAAGAAAGACTGTTTTGCAGAAGGGATGTCTATAAGAAACATGTAAAGCCGAGCATAGAGGTGCACGCCTGTAATCCCAACAACTGGGGGGCTGAGACAGTAGGATCGCAGGTTCGAGGTGCTACAGCCTCAGCAACTTAGCAAGACCCTCAGAAATTTAGCAAGATCCTGTTTCAAAATAATAAATTTTAAAAAAGGGTTACAGGTGTGGCTCTGAGGTAGAATGCCCCTGTCTTCAGCCTCCAGTACTACAACAAACAAACAATCAAAAACAAAAACAAACAAAATAAATAAAAACAAAAGCAAACCCAGTCATAGTGTGTAGCAGACATTGTAGACATTTTATTTGATCTGAATTCAGCTGGCTCTTCATAAATCATTGCCACACATAAGGAACAGCATAATTTAAGGAGTTTGTTTTTTTTTAATTTAGTGCATTGTAATTTTATATCATATTGGAGTATTTTCTTTAATAAAGCTTAGCTGTAAAATACCCAGATTGATTTATTTTTGGACAATTATACCAACTTCCTCTCCTCCAAAAGTAATAACGTAGGTTCATAATTTTATCCCAAATTGATTTCACTTGCCAAAATATAGCTCTATCCCCAAATATCTTTCTCACTTATTTCTGGTTTCTGATGGGTGCTTGATGTGTTTCTAGTCTGTTCCATTGAGACTTTATCATTACTCTGTGAAGATGCAAAACCTGGGCCAAAGGTGCTGTTCCCAGGTGCTCCATGGCTGATCTTAGTCCTGAAAAGTGTGCCAATAGGGTAAGGACAATGTTTTCTCCCGACTTTATCTTCTTGGACCCTGGTGCAACCTTTCTCATATAGGTTTACCATAATTTTGTTTTGCTTTGTTTTGTTTTTTGAAAGCAGCTTTCTTTTTTTTGGAATTTTTTTATTGGTGCATTGTAATTATACATTTTGATATATGTCAGGGTATGAACATCATACATGCACACATTGCACATTTAACCCTCCCTCCAATCCCACCCTATTCCCTCCCCCTTCCCTCCCTTTCATGCTCTGGATAGTGATTGAGTCGTATAGGTTTGTGTATGTACATCATGTGCTATAGTGTGTTTCCCTCCACCCCCCTCCCAACTCCCTCAGTTAGGTCACCTTCTTTGTCCATCTAAAGATTTCTTCTTCTTCCCTTCTAAGTCACTTCTAAGTCCCATTCTATCTAGCTCCCACAGATTAGGGGGAACATCTGATTTTTTTTTTTTTTAGTGACTTACTAATGTCACTTAGCATGATGTTCTCTAGTTCTCTCCATTTCCCTGCAAATGATGTGATCTTTCAATTGCAGAAGCTCTCTCTCTTTCACATAAACTCTTGACCAGTGCTTTCCTCTTCCCTCAGTACTACCTTGATCTTCTCAACAAAATCCCCAATAAACATGGACTATTCTCTTCAAACAGAATCTGGAGGGCTCACCAGCCTGTCATTGTCTAAAAAGATAGTCTTTAGGCTGGATGAAACATTGCGGTAGCTAATTTCCCTTCTTCTACTCTCAAAATAGAGAAAGACTAATCAACTCCAAGTGTGTTGGTTTGTCGACACTTTAGTTTTCTGTAGCAGCTTACTCTCACTAAATATGATTCTTCAGCAAGGCATTTGCATATTATGCCTCACTGCAAACTGAAACAAAAGACCATTTCGTCTTATGTTTTTATGTGGCCCATGCGTACAGGTATCTGCCAGGAAACCTTGCAAAAGTCTCATTCCCTGGTGATATAGGTTTTAGCTCAACTTCTTCCTGCAACACGAGGAGTTTCCAGAACCTCAGGGAGAGGAGGGGCAAAAGGATAAATGGTAACATTTGGGGAGGTGTTTAGTATACACCGAGAACTGGCTGCTTCGATTTGGTGCTTATCAAGTCATCAACACACCCTGAAGTCTCTTAATCCTAGGCGTCTCAGTCCAATTCAGTCGACAATCCCGATCAACCATCACAACAGCAAACGGAGGGGGAAGTCCTGCCCTGAATGTGGTCAGCACTGTCCAATAGGCTGAGGGCCCGATGCGACAAAGGGCAGAAGGAGTAAGTAGTATGAAGGCAGACTTGATTCCTCCTGAGTGGGTGTTTTTGCTACTGCTGCTCTCACCTGAGGATCTCATACTCCAGCTCCTTACTCTTCCAATGTGGGCTCTCACCAGTGATTCTCTGGGGAGTTTCCAGGCCTTTCTTTCTTGAACTAGGGCTACATCATTGGCCCCTCATGTTCTAAGGCTCCAGCTTCTTGGACTGAGCAGCTATGGTTTCCCCAGCTCTCCAGAGAGCAGGTGACTACTTTGGGACTATACAGCTTCTGAACCTGTAAGCCAATTTGATAGATCCCCTTTTACAATAATGTTCCTGTAGATTAAATTGACTAATATATCTGTCTTCCCTCACTCGAGTTTAACTCCATAAGGTCAGAGGTTATTATCTTTTAAATTTCTTGCTATATTTCTCATTCCTAGCTCCAGAGATATTTATTTCTCATTCCCTTCAGTGAGTACTATGATAATTTGCCTGTATGACAAAATAAGAGCTTAGAGAGATTTTTAACTTGTCCAACGCCATTAACTTAGTAAATGGTAGAGCCAAGAATTAAAGCCATGTTTCAATTCCTGAGTCTGTGGTTGAAATCAACTGTCTACACTGCCTCCCATCTCTTTCAATACTGTCAGCAATAATTTTATAAAGTAGATATCACTTGTATTAGTCAACCTTCCATCACTGTGACATGAGAATATCAACTTTAAAGGAGGAAAGGTTTATTTCGGCTCATAGTTTCAGAGGTGTCAGTCCATGGTCGTTTGGCCCTGCTGCCTTTGGTTCCCATGGCAAGGTTGTACATCATGGTGAGGGACACGTGGTAGAAAGAGCAGTTTACCTCATGGCCTGTAGGAATCAGAGACAGAAGAGATTGGTGTCCCAATATCCCCTTCAAGAGCACACCCCCCAATGGCCTAACTTCCTTTCACTAGGCCCCACCTCCTAAAGGTTCTACCCCTTCCCAATAGTGCTAAGTCGAGCACTGTATTAGTCAGGGTTCACTAGAGTAACAGAACTCACAGGACACGTATATGGTAAAAGGGGATTTATCAAATCAGCTTACAGTCCAAAGCAGTGTAGTCCCAAGTTGCCAACCACATGTATAAAGCCGGAGGTACCAGCAGCTGTTTGAATGGTCCAAGAGCTGGAGTCTCAGAATTGGAGTGTCTACTAATTCAGTCCCAGTCCAAGTTGGAAAGGCCAGGAAACCCTCTGGAGAAACAATGGTGAAGGTTCAGTTTGGAGAGCTGAAGGTTGATATCTCAGATGAGAGCAGATGTGCATTCTTCAGGAAGAACCATACATGCATTCAGGTGGCTATCTCCTTCTTTTATCCAGGTCCCGTGCCTATCAGAACCATGCTGCCTGCATTCAGGACAGGACTTCCCCTTCAATCTGCTATTGCATAAACTGATCATCTCATAACACACCCAAAGTCACATACTCTTTGATGTTTAATGATCCAATCAAGTTGACGATCCAGACTAATCATCGCAAGAACCAAGCCTTCCACATATGGGCCTTTGAAAGACAGTTAAGATCCAAACCATAACCTTAACTTTATAGATGAGAAAACTGAAGCCCAGAGAGATCAAGTATCCTGATTCAGGCCACATAGCTGCTAGATAGGGAAGACAGCTCTTGAAACCAGATATTTCTTTTTTACTCTAAACCCCACACATTTTTCCTTGTTCCATGGCACAATGGTTGAGAGTCATTAAAAATTAGTATGATTATATGTTTCAGGTTCAAGTTATGATGATGTTGAGAGTACTAAAAACCTATATTTTGAAGAAACCACTAGCTAAACATAAATCAGATCAAAGACATGCGGTCCTCATGTTTCATGACTCAGAATCCAGATTTCCTAGGGGTTGCCTCTTGCCACGAGGTTTCCCCAGGAGTGGGGAGACTGTGAGGCATGCTCACCGCCCCCTGCGGCAGAAACATACCTTTCTCTCTCCAGTTAGTGCCACTAAAGACAGATTTGTTTGCTGCATGTTTACCATGGTAATAAGTCACTGATCTGAGTCCGGCTGAGAAGACTGTGCATTAAGCAGTCAGAGTTGTGAAGGGTTCCATAAAAATTATGAGGGAAGTTGCTGAAAGCCCTCTCAGTGCCCTGAAGGTACTGAGGATGAATGCTCTGTATTCTGCTTCTGTACTATTGTAGGTGTGGGGAGATAAATATCATGAGCTGCTAAAATCCACCTGTTCAGATTCCAGCAGACACAAGCTCTTTAGGGAATATGGTGCTTAAGAAGTTAATAATGTTTAGAAATCTCTGGGCCTGTCAAAATAATGAATGCAGCTAATAAACATTCTAATTAGTTAACCTGGAGAAAAATCTTTGCCCTTGTAGAGTGGACATTTTCATATTATCCTGAATGTAAACATTACCTTATCATAGACTGCCGTTTAAATGTTACTCTATATCTTTTCTTGGTTTTAGACACTGTTATTGACTATGCAAAAAGCAGCAAAAAAAAGAGGACTTAATAAAAAGTGACAGTAGGCAGCTCGCCCTGCCGGCAGAGATTAAGCGCTTAGCTCTTGGCATTTCAATTACCTAAAACTAATGGAATAAATATTTTATAATATTATTGCCTTTTGGGGGGTAAAGCACTCAAAGAAAAAAATATACATGAAATGGGATTCTGTTCTTTTCTTAATGAAATAATTGAGAATGGCTTTAGTATCTGAATATGATTATTAAAAAAATAAAGACACTGGTATCAGTGTGAAAAGATCAGGGCATCATTTCTCGTATGCATGGCCTTTGCTGCTGTCATTTTGCCTCCAGCATAATTTTAAAATAATGCCCTCTAACTATATCCATAAAACCATTTTAGCTGAGCTCGGATGATTTTATGATGGCATAAATTTATTAGGGTAATTTTTTTTAAACATGAGGTTAGTCAAGAATTTCCATCCTCAGAGAATATTGTATCTGGGTGTCATGAGGTTGAGGTACTGTAAGTTTGACTCTCTTAAATCGGCTGACAGTGATCCCGATTTGTCCCTTGGCTCGTTTAAGACAGAAAACACAAATAAGCAACAGCTACCTGGAGAATGTGTATTTTCAATGAAGTGATATTTCTCTGTGGCTTAGTACAGGAGCTTCCATGCAAAGATAATAATTGTTCTTCCCCATTAATATGAAATAGTAGGACTTGAAGGTAAATCACACATTGATGATTTCAGTGTTCAATGTTTTTGGAGATAGGGAAATGGTCTATTTTCCCTTTGAGTATATCATCATTTTTGCTAAAGTTACAAAAATAATATCAAACTGGAATGTGCAAATGGTTGTCATATTACATAATGTCACATTGTATCTGATGGGCCCCATTAGTTTATAGTGATTGTTTATGGAATTTATGATAGTGTGTGTGTGTGTGTGTGTGTGTGTGTGTGTGTGTGTGCGTGTGTGTGTGTGTGTGTATGTGTGTCTGAATGTAAGTAGGGAATTTTTATGATGGAACCAATTCAGAAATAACTATCATCTTTGGAATGATTTCTTTCCCTGTTCAATTAACCTACCCTAAGCATATAGTATTCTCAAAAGACATCCAGAGGTATGGATTTCACATGTTTTAATATTTGTTGTATCGGTGATAATAGCAGATAATTTGTTTATTGAAATGCACCTATATGTGTGAAAAATACTTTAACAGAAAACACTTGTTATTTTATGTTTTTTTTTAAACTGAGAATTTCTATATACTGGCAATTTTTCTATCGAATGAGAGATATCTTTGAAATTAATTATCTGAAAAGATTACTTGAGCTTTTAGAAGCATATATACTTAAAGAAAGAAAAGGAGTTGTTGGATATTGAAAGGCTGGGCCAAAATATTCCTTTCAAAATATTTGTTAAATTTTACAAAATAATATAAAATAATGATACTACACAATTTTAATCTATAGATTAGGAACAATTAATATGTCATCAAGATTAAGGAATCACTTCAAATCACTGCCCCCAAATCACCTGAGATCACTTGTCCATGTTTATAACTGAGATGTCTGTTTGTTTTTTCTTTTATTTTGCCAAGTCAAGGAGGCCATTTTCTAAGGATCTCCTACATACTCTTAGCTTAAGGCTTGTTTCCAGAAATGTCTGTCACATGTGTTTACAAGCTTGGGGCAACTGGTAGCTTTCCCAATACCAGATTCTGGTACTTTAAAGTACCAGAATTCTGGCTTTGATGACCTAGATAGAGATTTAATCTATCAGCATGTCTTGAACTTACTTCCTAAATCAGTTCCACTTCTCTGTGACTTCATTTCTATGATCCAACACACACCACTGTTGTCTGTCTCCTAAGTCACTGCGAGAAGTGATCTTGGCGATCTTCTAGCATTATTTCTCAACATAACAATCAAAATGTTCAGTTAAAGATGTGCATTCAATTCTCTGGTTCTATTGCTCAGACTCTCCAGTGGCTTTCCATTATTCCAGAAATTAAATCCAATGTCTTTTCTTCCTGAAAGGCCCTGTCTGCTATTTACAACCACCTCATCCCTCCTCATTCTCTCCATCTCATTCCTTCAAGCCATTCTGGCTACCAGGTTCCCTCTTCCTGTAATGTTTCTCATCCAGACCTTGGAATGCCAGGTTGTCTCACTTCTCTGCATTCTCAGCACAAGGTCCATTTCCTCTCACAGCCCTTCCCTGACACACAATTTCTTACCACATTTCTTTCCAGAACTTTCCAATATCTGATATTTTATTCATTGGTTTATTTATTGCCACACTTCCCCTACTATACATGAGCTCTGCAAAAGCAAGAACCATATCTGTTTTATTCACTATTCCATGCTCAGTTTCTAGAATAGCACTTGTGGTTCTCAATGTGCATTTATTGAATGAATGAATGAATGAATGAACGAATGAATGGCCTAAACTTTCTTTAAAAATTTGGGGATTTTTTTTTCTACTTGAGTACTATGCAACCCATTTCTAACTCACATAATTAGAATAGACTCTTTTTTTTTGACATGTTGATCTGAATGCCTAACTATGAAACGTTTTTATCCAATTTAGCATGGCTAATTACAAAACAAATGAGGACGATGTGAGAATTTCTTGTGGTATTTAGAATGACTAACATTTGTTTATTTTTAGTGACAAGATGAACTAAAATTCTTTTAAATGTTGTGATAGTTAATCTAATTTGTCAACTTGACCGGATCATGACACACCTAGCATCATGTGACTTTGGGTGTGTAACAGCAGATTAAACAGAAAGTCCTGCCCTAAATGTAGGCAGCAGGGTTCTGATAGGTGCAGGACTTAGATAAAAGAAGGAGAAAGCTGCGTAGAGGGATGCGCGACTCTTTCCGAAGAAAACGCATCTGCTCTCATCTGAGATCGTCGGCCTCCAACTTCACCATTTCTCTAAAGAGCTTCTTGATCTTCTGCTCTTGTCTGAGATCGTTGGCCTCCAGCCCTTCGAACTGAAACTTCACCATCGTTTCTCCGAAGAGCTCTTAGACCGCTCGACCAGCTACTGGTTCCTCTGACTCTCCACGTGCAGTCGGAACTCGGGACTACATTGTGAGCTAATCTGATAAACCCCTTTTTCCATATACTCATTCTGTGAATTCTGTTAGTCTAGTGAACCCTGACCAATACAATTGTGCTCTGGATAGCAATTATCCTATGAATGGGGTACCCTGATGTGTTTTATTTCAGAGCTTCACACAGGAACTCATGATCATTTATTGGATTCATAGTTTATTATCCTACATTAATTGGCTGACCGATAGGTTCAAAATTGTGGACATGATTCAGTCCCAGCACCCACCTAAGGTGCAGATTCCCTCTCTTAGTTTTTCATGATTTTCTGTCCATTTTTATGATTTAGGTATTTGGGCACTGAGAAGTCATATGTTCTTTATTTTTTCAAGGTCAAGACCATCTTCCTAGGACCTCCTACATCCTCTTCTCAAGGCTTTAAAATCCCCACTTATTTTCATAAATGTGTCTCAAATGAGTTTACATGCTTGGGACAGCTGGCAAATTTTCCAATGGTTGATGCTTCTCATTTAATACAGAGCATGTGGGCAGGAGTGTCCTTCTAAAAATTGAATGTCTGGGTCTTTAGAAGTTCCAATAAATCTGTAATATATGGCAAAGCACAGAGCATAAAGAAAAAGGAAAAGAGGCATTATGTATAAGAAGTTCTAGGAAAAGTGCATTTGGATGAAGCATTTGGGAAAAAAGATGTTGCTCTTGAAATAAGATTATATTACAAGCCTATGGAAAAATCTAAAGCTAGTGTTAAAAGGTGAGAATTTTCTGATGAGTCTCATCATATTGCATGATAGGTGAAGCAAATGTTTATACCAACTGCATTTATTGACATCCAAACATCTTTCTTAAGATTCTTCCCCAAACTCACTGGGAAAGGAATGTTCTCTTTCTGTGGATAACTGTTGACATTATTGTCTAGACCTGTGGTTTTACTTATCATATTACTTACCTTCCCCTCCCTTCCTCCCTCCCTCCCTCCATCCCTC